>JAOSBK010000004.1:8007625-8020510 GCA_027568895.1 Erythroxylum shatona
AGCCGTCTGTGGCTATTGACTTATGTTGTACATAACTCCTTTTAATTAATATATATGTTACTTTCTACAAAAAAAAAATAACGTTTGGAGGTTCGAAGACACAGAGTGTGTGAATTTAAATGGGCAGGTCGTGTAACCTTCGGGTCTTGCCAAAATTTCCCTTCTCCAAAACATTTTCCAAAGGATCCTACAACCATCCTAGTAACCCTTTTCCTCATATCTTCCCGAATTCAATTCTCCTAACATAATAACACTTCATATACTCTAGTTATTCGGGATACACATCCTATGCAACATCACCTACTCAAACGATCATATCTCTCAACACCAATATCCAAAAATTGCATACTTTATATCATTGGAAAGCTAGAAAGACAAGCTACAATTCTCATGAAGATAACTTTGGCTAATTCTGCCTAAATCAATGCAATTTTTCCACCAAAGCCAGAACAAAAATCCTTCCACTATGAAAACTTGAAATTTTCAATGTAAAGACTTGAAATGCCATAAACAACCATAATGTATATGTATTTCATTCACATCAAAAATAACAGCTTTACAATACTTTAGTGGGCATTTCGAGCCACCTTACAACATAATCCAAAAGACAAACTTTACTAGAACAATAATTCTCAAAATGTGACTAAAGCCTTGTTTTGCATAATCTAACTTCAAAACAACAAAATATGCAAATTGGAGTAATGCCTTGACTCTCGACTCGATCACTCAATGTCCTACTCATCGCCTGTGGATGGGAAGGATTGGGGGTGAGTTTAAATCTCGTGGGTAATAGTTTTATAATCAGTAACAAGCAAAACCCTTGACAATATTCATGATCAAAGCAATTTCATATGAAATCTATGAAAAGCATGTTCCTTAAATTCTCAACATATCAAACCAATTCAAAACTCACATAAGTCAAGCATTCATGAAACTTATCAATGCAAGTAACACATAAGCATATCATAATGGTTTGGGTAGATCCATAAACATGACGAACTACACAATTCCACGTAATGATTTTGTGTAGTCATAAACTTGAGGGAGTCCATGAAGGAGCTCCATGTCACTAGCATGCAGGCGGGAGAAGCCTTTAACTTGGTCAATGTGCACGTGACATTCTTGAATGAACTACACCAAACCCACTTAACATGTAATTCATGAACTGAAAACCATTTTCCTATATGGCACATTTAAAAAAATATTGTTTTTCATGAACATGACATATTTCATATGCATTCCCATAATCATTTCACAATTCAACAACCACATTCCTATACCAAGCATAAAAGCCATTTCTCAACGCATTCAAAAGCAACAAATACTACAATTGTGAAGCAATTAGGATTCATTCCCAAAATTCACACACAACAACATGTGGCACATTCTCAGTCATTTAAAGGACAATAAATGCACATTTATAAGGTAGTTGAAAAATAATTAAATTCCATTTATTTGAATAACATTTATGGCTCATTAACTTAATTATAAAAATGAAGCCCACCTTAACTTCCTTGCTTGAAAACCTTGCTCAAAAAGCCTCTACTCTTGCTCCTCTTGCCTCTCTTGATTTTCTTCAATATTGACAAAAACCCCAAATTAAAAGGAATTCAAATTGGAAAACCCAAAGAAACACCTAGAATACTTAAACCCATTCATTTCCTAAGCTCTTTGAACCAAAAACCCTTCCAAAATCCAAAAGATTAAACATAAACTTACCTTGAATCTTCACCAAACAATGATTTTCTTGGCTTTAATGGAAGCTCTAATCTTCCTCTTGCTTTTTCATTCTTGAACAAACCTCAAACTCACTCTTTAAGACTAAGAAAAATCAAAACCTAGCTTAGCTTTCTTTCTCTCCTTTCTTTTCCCTCCAACGACACTCTCTCCCTCTTCTCTCTTCTAATTTTCGTTTTTTCCTCTTCAAATGCAAGACAAGTCTTCATTCTTTTTTTTATACCCTTAATGAATCTAAAATGTCCACTTTGCCCTTCACTTAAAGCTTTATGTCTTTTAAGCTTAAGTGACTTGCCAATTTTGCCCTTGATATCATCTTACTATCTTAATTCAATTAACCTTTGTCCTATAGTTTTGCTCATATTAACATGCTAATTAACTCCACAAAATAAAATAATTAATCTATCAATACCTCAAAACTATTTTAAATCATGCTTAACTTCAATGAAAAAAATTTGAGGGCCAACAGCGGTGCTAGAGTCAAAGGTCATTAACAAACATACATAAAATCACTGCAGAGGAAGAAGACCAACGAATTACCCTGTTAAAAGAGAATTGAAAAGAAGATCCTAAAAAATGGTTAAGGGAAGTCAGACTCTCTAAGTGAATTAATAATATGGTCATGTTATGCATTCCTAAGGATTTCAAATGATATACATATATACATACATACATACATACATACATACATACATACATATATATATATATATATAGTATTATATCCATAATTGCAATTTCATAACATAATGATTTTGGTCATAAACATGAATGTTTTTTTCATACCAATGTCATATCACATAATCATCACAATCATAAATAAAAATTAATAGTGGAGGGACTGGCGACTGACCCTATAACATGCCTCATACCCATATATTATAGCCATAGGGACTCTCTTGTTCCACACGAGTCACTTGGTCTAAAGTAGTGGACTGTTGTTCAAGAGCAAAACTTAAGTGAACTGCTACAGCCTCACTATGACATGATTATTTTCTGAGAGCAAGCTTGACCGAATCACCACAATCACATTGCCTATCATATACCATATATCAGTTGAAGTCTAAGAGAAAGCTCAATCGAACTGCCCTAACTGTGTCGTTTCTTAATAAATGAATCCAATACTAACCCAAATCTATACCCAAATAATGACTCACTATGTGCAGAGCCTATTGACACCTACCAGGTAAATCATACTATAATAATCCTCCACATCATCACATATCAAAAAGAGCACAACATTGCATAACAAAATATGTATACATGTGTCAATCCATAGGTATGAATGTCATGTGTGCATGTGATAAAGATGGTTATTTCCATGATGAATATGAAATTCTAATGAATATTCATAACCATGAATATTAACTCACAGGTAGAATGTTCTCCTTCGCACTAAACCTAGTGTCTTAAAGTGGAGGGTTCTGCTTCTGATTGATCTATGGGAAGAAAAGTATAAGTGACCATTAGTATTTAAAACGTAAACCAATTTTGTTTGAAAAGCCGAGAATAAGACCATTAGTCAATATTAATAAGCTCTAATTTCTATTTAAAAAGACGATGTCATTTTACGAGGAGCTACTAAAAATTTTTCAAAGTTTTCCCTATAAAACGAATATCCCCCTTCTAAAATAATGGTCATTTTTGCAATGAAAAGACATTTCTATAACCACCAATAACTGTAGCTCAATTAGGGCCTCCAAACTATAAGTCTATGCCCAATTGATTCCATCTTTACATTGCAAAATTTTATAATAAATCCAATCATAATTCAAGTATACTAATCCATATACCCTCATTTAAACTCAATACATCTAGATAATCTCAATACTAATCAACAACAACTCAGATTAATCAAATTCATGCATTCTTATAAAAATATAACTCTTGTCAAATTTTTATCTCACTAACTATGAAGAATTTTAATATGTTACTTTTATGAAAATTGATCTATATAATATTTGGGGCTTTTTTAAATTATGTTTGACCATTTCTAGGCTGGTTGGAAAATCACAAGGTCATGAGAGCATGGGGTACACACATCGGCACCAAAGGGGCAATAACCTTCACCACCCAACAAGAAATGATGAACTCACCTCCAGGAATCTAATGGCAATGGTCCCATGTTGAAAATCCTTCCAGTTTGCAAGAATCAAAGGATTAAAGCTCATAGGTGACCCATTTCAAGTCACCAATAAAATGGGCCGATTTCTCTCAAGCTTCCCTCCTTTCCTATGTTTTTAGGGATGTTAGACATGTTGGTGGTGTTATTTTTGCCCAAAAATGACTAAAAAAGAGATCGGTGACTTACATAAATGAATCAAAAGTTCCAGTCATGATTCCTCCAAATTTATGTCATTTTTTAAGAAAAAAGTTGATGAATTTCGTAGCACATCTCGAGAGCTTTCGGTACAGCCCTAAATCCTAAAAAATGGTTGTCAGACAATGAAGGTGTGAGTGTCGACAGTTTAGAGGGAATAGTAACCTATAAGAAAAAGGGCCTAAGAGAGAAATGAACTTGAGCTTTCTTAAGCTTAACTTATACTTTTATAGGCTTTTCTCATTATTGGTCCATTACAAGTGATTTAACAAAATTTTGGATCATTATATTTAAGAAGGTAAAATGAAATTGGTTTCTCTTCTAGCTCTCGATGTTTCTTGCTCTAATTTCTTTATTCTTTGTTAGCGTTGCCTTTTCAGATCGATTTTGCATGATTAATGGATTCCTATTATTTTGGTCTCCTCAAATTGATTTCACATGATCGATAAATTACAATTTGCTTAAGGTATTTTTAATTATCTATAAACTTGCTATTTCATGCTTCGATTCTTCCATTTCTCTTCCTCAGATTTTATTCGAAAGAACTCTCTTTCTTTCTTTAATGGTTCTTTCTTGGATTTTCTTTTGCCTTGAATTAGATGCTAACTCCTTAAATTTCTCATCCTCTAGGTTTCTATTCCTCTATAGCAACATTTTTTCTTCTCACCTGATTATCCTTCATCTGTAGTGGTCATTCAAAGTTTAATTGAAACTACTTAATGTTTTTTGTGTGCCTATTTTAGATTATTCTCCTCTTGTATTGTGCTTCTTCTTTGCTCTAAATTTTTAATTTCTAAAAACCCTTTAGAATTTTTATGGTTGCTTTCATATTCACCCTTTTTCTCTAGATATTTAACTACTTTTAAGTTATGGAAGGTTCCATTTTTGCTTGATTGATGGGTTGATATAGAGGTGTAGCTTCTTTGTGATGATGATTTCTAGAATATTTCCATCCTTACTTCTTCTCTTAAGCTTAAAAATATTTTGTAGCTAAAGAGCAGTTGGATTGTCCATGAGTTTGCATCTCTTATATATTCTTCATTCATCCATTTTACCCACAAGGTTTCATTCTTATTGTATAAAGCCCAAATCATTTTTGCCATTAATGCCTTATTTGTCGCTCTCAAAGATGTTAGTCCTAACCTCCCTCCCTTTCAAGTGTATAGACTTTAAACCATTTAACTTTAGGGGAACCCTTCAAGCTGACTAATACAGTCTATCGAAAGTTCCTAAATACCCTCTTTATGTCTTTATGATTCTGATATAGATAGTAATATAAGAGCTCTAATATATGTGCATTTCATTTAGAATATATTGTATCGACTGAATTCTACCTATATAGAAAATTTTTTCAAAAATCCATCTTGAGGTTCTTCTTGTGATTAAATCAAAAAGAGTTTTACGATCTTGGTGAGTCTTAAAGCTGAGATAGGTTTTACATTCATTGATGGAGTTTTTTAAGGTTTTGTGGTTCTCCAACTTAAGCTTCTTTTATTAGCATTATACTTAGTCCTACACCCATTTTACCCTTATTACCTTCTTAACTTTTGGTAATTCAACTAGTTCCTATGTGTCATTCTTTTCAATTGTCATTAATGTCTCCTTCATGACCTACCTCCATTTATCTTTCTCCATACTTATATATATCCTTGTGCCCCTTCTTCTTCAATTGAACTTGGTGAGCTTGAGGATGTTCCATTATTTGACAAAGTAGTTACTTTAGATGTCGTAGCTTTTCAAGCAATAAACCTGTTAGGCATGATATGTGAGGTTTGAAGCTAGTCTCATTAGTGTATTGCTCTTCTTTAGTAGCTAATTCCTCAAATTGAATAGAATTTTTTTCTCTTTTCTCCAAATGCATCTTCCTTCCTTATAAAAGATAAATTCCAATGATCATGATTTTTCCATGTCTAAAGTTGTAGAGCCTGTATACCTTTAAGTTAGTAGAGTATGAAAAAAAAATACATTTATGTCTTTTTATCCAATTTGCTATGAATTTGAGAGTTAATCAGAGTATAAATAGCACGTCTAAAAACCTTTAAATGACTTATCTCTGGTCTTCTGCCTATCTAAAGTTCATATAGTGTAAGTGATATGTTTAATATGTAAACAATTATACCAACAACTTCTCCCAAAATTGTTGGTAATCCTTTTTCTTATAGCATACTTTACACAATTTCTACTATAGTTCAATATATGGAGTGTTGAGTTCTTTATGAATCATATGCTCTTCACAAAATGAGCTAAACATTTACAAAGCAAAATTTTTTTCTCGATATGTGCTTAGTGCTTTAGCATGCTTTCTTTTTTCCTATTCTCTTTCAATCTAACAGCTTCTTTAAGATTTACATACTCTTCTTTAATAAGCTCCCATAAGTTTTGCAACTTAAACAACATCCTCATCTTTTACGCTCTAAAAATTGTACTTATCTTTATTAAATAATAGGATGAGTAATTGTGAAACTAAAAACCTGTTTATAGATATCCTTTAAAAAAAACATCTCTCAAGTTTTCGTCTTTTGTTTACTTAGTCAAAGATGAATGTAGTTCTAATAACACTTTATCAAAGAACAGAGTAATCAAAAAGAATTTAAGATGGAAATTATATTTGTACTAAAACTTAAATGCTTGAAGTTATTCAACTTCCACATATTTACTAAAGTAAAACAACATTTAAAAAGGCTTCTACAAGACACGACATAATAAGAAATACACTTTAATTAATCTTATGATTAGGCCTAACATACTAAAACTAAAAAGAGATAAGATAGGAAAAAAAATCATATAAGAGTAGTAGACCCAATCTTTCCATACTGACAACCTTAAACTCCTAAAATTTTGAGTCACTTTTTAACATTGGAGAGGTTTAGATTCCTTCATTGCTTATTCCTTATCCAAACTAATTTAGATGACAAAACTAACAAAAATAACTTGTTAGGTATGGAGCCACTTGTGACACAACTCTCTTCATTGTTATCTTCAAAGCATCTTTTTTATTGTAAGCAATCATCTACCTCAAACTAAAGGAATATAGTTAGAGAACCTGCAAGCCTGTTGATCCACAAAACCATCCTCTAATAACACCTCCTTTAAACGAAGGGAATTCTTCAATTCCAATAAGATTTATGCATAAGAGACTAGAAAACAATATAGATCTTTATCTTCTGTTAAAGTTATGAAACTCCTAATAGACAAGCCATCGTTATTCTACTTCTTCCTACAATCCTAATTTCCCCTCACATACAGCCTTTCACCTTGAAAGTTGTGATTGGAATTGAGTTTTTGTTAGTTGCAAGCTAATAGAGTACTAATGATTTCCTTCATACAATTACCTCCTTACCTAAAATGAGTATAGTAACTAGTTGCTTATAAAATATAGATAAAGAATAAAGCAAAATGATTGCTTTGTTCTCATCTGCAATAGTCACCTTGAGCATTAATAGGTATTGATAATTTGGTTAAATGCATTGATATTTTATTATAGATATGTTCCTTCTTGCATCTTTAACTTGTACAACTTCTTCTTCATATATAACTAGTTTATGAGAGACGTTGACATATATTGACTCTCTACTTTTTTTCCATCTCTATATAAGGGGATGTAATCTCCACGATGTTACACATAACCTCATCTACTAAAAAAGGTCACTTGAATTCAACTGCTCAGGCTTGTAATTATTCCCAATTAAGGTCCACCTTATCTTCTGGGTTATTCTCCTATAGCCCATTGAGCATTCATTATTGTCCTAACAAGTCCTTCATTTTCTGTTACCATAACCTAAATTCTCAAATTTGTTGAATTTTTCACCTTTAAACTTTGGAACCAAAATCATTGTTACCTCAGTTATGCTTTGATACCATATGTTAGAAAATAGTTTATATTCAATGAGGAAATATTTATATAAATAAAGAAATCATAACTAATAAGAACATAATAAGATTTTTAATGATATTCAACCAATTGGTGTGCTTACATCTGTGAGAGTAAGAGAAGTTGATTTAATTATTTATTTGATGGTCTGTTTGGTAAAGATTACAAATATTATATATATACTATTGAAAACTTTAAATGGTATAATTTTATGTAAATCATCCATTACTAATCTCAACCTAAATTAAATATAATTCTAACAAGTAATAGAATCATTTTAGTGTTTAAAATTTGTAAAAAAAAATGTTTCAAGATAAGGATATCCATTGTAGACCAATTTGGGATATGATATCTCACTATTTCTTTTAGAAAATAGAACTTGGGATATGATATCTCACCATTTTTTTAGAAAATAGACATGGGCTTCAACACAATTATGCCTTATATTATGGCTCTTTCTATATCTCTAAGAGTTTAATTATGAAACAATCTTAAACTTTACTCAATTTTGCAATATTAGCCTAAATATTAAAAAATGGCACTAAAATAATTTAACTTTCAATTTATAGAAAAAACAACCTAACGTTATGTTCTCTATTAATCTAAATGATGTAGTGAGTCATATCATATTACCACATGGCTACCATATATTGTAGTTATGCTATGCATGAAATGTATTATTTGATTAACTAAAAATACGTCAAATTTTATAGAAAATCTAAAATTAATCTAATCGTACAAATGCACTCCTTCATCGTCTCTGTCAGCACTCCTTCATCATCTCCATAAGAACACTAGTTACTTCTTTGCTAGTTTCTTCACTTTGCTTCAGTAGTTTCCTTAGCTTGCTCCATCTTAGATTTTGCCATCAGTTGCTATAATCCTTCATTATATGTGCCAATATATATCTCACAATTGATGTTTTGTCTTTATCATTTTCTTTTTATATACAATATTTTTAATGTGATTAGGATTTACTTCTTTTTATAAAATGATTGTTTAGGTTTTATAGGTTATTACTCAAGTTGATTGAGTTCTTATCATCTTCAAAGAGATATCGGAGGTATACCCCTTTCCCTTTATCTTTATCTTTTTTACTTTATTGCTTATGCCATGTTCTATGTTTTTTGCATAATTAAATATGTACTAACCCTAAAAGACTCTTAAATGAAAACCATGATTGAGAAATCCAACTGTAGGAATTTCGTATGAATTAGGAATTAGGAACCCTCTGTTAAACAAATCTCTTAGCATGTTATTCACTTTCTTGTACACATACATTTAGGTTCGTTCCTAATGTTTTTTAAGCCCTGGTCGAAACAAAAAAATAGGTACCCAATAAATCAGCAGTATATAAATATATAAAATTTAAAAATATATTTTTGTTATTAAAATTTAATATCAATATCAATTTATAAGTTCACGTACTCAATAAAAAATGATCATAATATTAGCTAATAATATCTTTAAATTTTAAGTATACTTAATACTATGTTAGTTTAAATAAATATAAATAAAATAAAAAAGAATAGATTTTATGACACTTAAACAATAATATAAAAATAAATATATTTTTTTAAAATACAATAATTAAAATAACAAAGTCAAGAACTAATTTATTTAATTATATATTTTTTGAATTAGGCTATTTTTTAGTGTAATTTATTCAAGGACTTAGAGAGTGCTAAAATGTAAATTAAATAGACTTCAACTTTATATATAAATAATTTAGGGAATTATTGAATTAAAAGAAAAAGTGATGCAAGTAGATTAATCACGAGTGTTGTAATGAATTATATATCACTCAAATATTCAAATATTTAGTAAGCTAAAAATACATTAAAAAAGTCATAGATTTTACCCTTAGAATTTAGAAGTCAGAACTGTAAAAATCTTTTAATGCTAAATTTTTAGTTAAGTATTTTAGATTTATATGTAGATAGAAATAAAAAATCAAGTATAAAAGTACATTCAAATGCTTCAAAGGAAACTATATACACGAGAAGTTAATGGTACGTTAATTATGTACATATTGCCACCCAAGTTGTTAAGAGTCAACTTTGAACATATTGCCAACTAAGATACAAAGAATAAAAAAGATCCTAAAAATCTTATTAACCATTAAATTCAAAGTGGGCCTTACGATAAGGGAGAAATGCCAAAAATATTATATATTCTACTTCTCTCTACAACTATTAAATTAATCTTAAATAAAGGAAATTATGGAACGGTAGGCCCCTAACATGGCACCCCAAATCCCAAGTTTGATGGACTAGACAAGGTCTGATTCATTAAAAGTAAAACTCCAATTACAATGCAATTATATCCAAATGAAATTTGGACTATTCATAAAAAAATATTGTTTCACTTTTATAAGTACATCATTGAGGGAACAAGTATTAGTATACGAATTTGTCATTAAATGAAAATCATTAACGATATCTCATTTTCCCTCTAGTATACTATGATTGTGGCCATTAGGTATACTACCATGGCTGAAATCATATGGCTTTCATTTTAAAATCTTTTATGTAAATGTTAACTTATTACAATCTAAATTCTGAATAATATTGGGCTTTCTGAGGAATTATTAAAAAAGAACAAAATGTAAGAGAAAATATAATCATTGGTTATGTTATTGTTGTTTTGTATTTGTATTGTGTATTGTCATGCTATGTAAGAATCTAGTATATCGAAGGAAGCTTAAGTTTTCATTAGAAGTTATGATCCAATCCTGACTATAGAAACATAAGAGCTCCAAGATTCATTTATTACTGCATAGATACTACAGTTAGGATTATTCTTACTAAATTCACTACATTATAGGTCTATAAACTTGTAATGGGCTCATCAGTGCCAATTCCTCCACTGATATGGCTCACTTTCCTTCTTTTTCAAAACATTCAAAAGCATTTTTGGCAATGTTCTCCCACTCTTTAAGGGACTTAACCTAATGTGGATTGATTGTAGCATCAATGAATTCCTTAAACCCTTTATCTTTATCTGCCTTGTCACCTAATAGCTTATTTCCCTACTACAACTTGGCATAATTCAATTTCTACCAACTTGGAATATATTACATCACACCCTAAAGAATGTTACATTCACGTATGAAATCCTCCTTTTTAGGACAAGGGATAATGTTGCAAAAAATTTGTATTCTTTAAATGATTCAAAGGTCTTTGGGATAGTATTTCATATTGGTTATGTAATTTCCCCATTGACTATTCACATTGTTTTAAAATGCCATTACCTCTTTACACTTCAATGATATCTTTCTTTTCTCGATACTTTCTCATTCATATTAACTCATACTTATAGAGACATCTTGGTTTCTATATCTTTGTAAGTATGGAACTAAGGTCTAAAGGATTAGTGTAGCCTGTTAACATATTAAGCAACTTTAACAAAATAAGAAAAGTTCACAATTTAAGGTAAGTACGTTTAATAATAATACAATAATGTGTATGTTGCTTATGTATGAGAATGCATAATTGGTGAAAAGATATTTTTGCCTTAAATAATTCTTGAGAGCTTTACATATCATAGAATTTATTATGTTTTATTAAAAATTAATATTAAAATAATTTGTAACGCAAATTTTGATAAATTTTGAATTTTATTATGATTGGGGTATAGGAAAGAAATAGAAATAATGAGTATATTGGAGGTAAGATCAAAAGGAAGAAGGATATTGGTGTTAGTGAACTTAATACACTATTAATAAAAGGAGTATTAGATGATAAAGGACATAGAGTTGGATTTATGTTTTACAAATTTCTAGAAGAGTCAATGAGATGCAAGAAAGAGTTGAGCATACATCGTGATAAGGACATGTTGTTAATGCTTAACAACTATAATTAGGGATGGCAGTGGGTTTTCAACCCGATTAATATCCGTACTACCCGACCCTAAAAAATAGATATGGAGGCTAAAATTGGATTTTAAATGAATGTTGAAAAATGGATGTGGATATGGATTTTGATATAGGTCTACTAACAACCAGAACCGATGGATACCCATGCCTGATCCGTTTTTATTAACTCATGATCTGTTTTTATTAACTCATTTTTTCGGTACATGACTTAATATCTCACTTTACTCTTATATAATTTATGAGCCAGCATATTAATTGATAAAACATGAATGTATTTGTTGAGCCTGCAAAGCCTTTTGAAAAGACAATCACACTGTGAAGAATGTAAATGCTCTACGTGTAGCGTGCTTTTAAGAATTCAACCAGAAAACATTTCTTTATGGACACATAAAGGAACGTTCCAGCCTTCCAAGTGCAACGTGTTTTTAAGATTCTTCACTTTTCACAAAGCACCCAACAGCAGCCGCCCACTCAACGTCATTTAAATATTAAAGAGTGAATATTGAATTGCTTCAACGTCATTTACCATCAAAGAGTGTGGTAAATCAAAGACCATTTATTATTTCTAACGTCATCAACCACCCACGTCATCAACCATTAAAATGATACTCATGCATCTATTATTCAAAGAGATAGAGATGCACCACCAGACCAAAATTCATTGTCCCACGCCTATTTAAAGAGCTTGTATGTCGTTTGTCACTGTCAAATACGAGTTGCTTATCAAAAATCCAGCTAATTCTGTGATTGTGAGTGAAAGTGTGGAACTCATGGAAGGAGTTGAGAATCATACAACAAAGAATTTCTCTAGTCCACCTCATAAAGAAGAGGAGCTTGCAGTTATAGACTTTGTTGATCATGGTGCAACTAAAAGCAAGAAGCGTACTTCTCTTGTGTCGGTAGAGTTTACTTTGGTGATTGTGAAAGGTGTTGATAAGGCTGAGTGTAAGCATTGCAAACCGAGGCTTTCTCCTAAAGGTACGAACGAGACTTCACATCTGCATGAGCATTTGAACAAGTATTGTCCAAAGAAACATTTAAGACTTGTTGGAGGCCAGAAAACATTATTAATTGGGAATG
>JAOSBK010000004.1:8037559-8064291 GCA_027568895.1 Erythroxylum shatona
TTCCTTATCTCAACTCATACCTAGATCACTCTTTCCACTTTCTCTACTTCTCATTTTCAATAACATCACATTTAAAACAATCATGCCCAGAAGTTGTCAATGAATGCTTGTACACTTATTTTTGTGCAAAGATTCAATATTCATGTACATATATGCTAACATTATGCATGAGCAGGAAAAATGCATTTCCTTAATCTCTCTTTGAGCTTACATGCATTGAAATTTTAGGTCCTAACCTTTAATATAGGGACGGGATGTTACATACTTTGCATATCTTAAGTAAAAGATTCACTTAAATAATCATCACAATGAGAATTTTTATAGATATATAAGTAATGTTCCAAATAGAATTCTTATATTAGGTCACTAACAAGTTTAATGTTGATAAGAAGGAATATGAGAACAATATCTTACTGTATCAAAGGGTTGTAAAAGAAAAAAAACGATGTTTGCAATCTTTAAGATCAAGTCAAGAAGAAGATTAACATGCATCAAGGTTATTTCAAATATTACTTATTGTAAGCTCACCTTGATTTTCTTAGATAGTCTTAAAGGCTTAGTTTACATAAGCATTAAATTTCATTTTCTTGCATGAGTCTTTACATTCCTCAATAGGCATTGAAGCTTTAGTCCTTTTGATCTTTCAAATAATCTTTGAGAAACTTTTTAAGAAGTGTTTTTAATCATAATGACATTAATCAAATTGAGTTTAAGCATTTGGGGGTGTTAAAATCATGTTTTTTAGATGATTGGTCGACCTATATAGGTTAGTGGTCAACCAATATAGGTTAACCTTGTTAAATTTGAAGTATCAAAAGTTTGTTATAATATTAGTTGATGTACTGGTTGACCAATATTTACCAGTCAACTAGTGTTCTAACAACTAGTGAATCTAGTACTATAAATGCATAATGGATGACCATTATGCTATACTGGTCGACTAGTGCATTGAATATAGTTGTTGTAATGACTAGTTCTTAGCTCCAATGATTATTTTGGATCGCAAAAAATTATAAATAGGTCTTTTCTCATTGGTTTTAGCATCAAGTGGTATTTGAGTATCCCATACACACATTTCTAAATATTTTTCCATTATTTAAGCATTCATTGTCTCATTTTGAGTGTATGAGTCTTTTGTGATTATCAATGTATCCAAGTGAGCAAGTTTGAGTTGTAAGCCATTTTTTGGGTTTATGATCATTGTATTATGTTTATCTAAAAGTGATTGGAGGTTTCTCATTACTTTGAAGAAAGATTGAAATAGAGATTCCTCTTTACCAAAATAAAAGATCATATTAAAAGAAGAATGATAATGGAAATCGAAGATAAGTCCTAGGACATAGGCAAGGACTGTTTATTATACCACTATAAATCAGTTTGTGTTTCTCTTCCCTACTCTTTACTTTATTGTTTATAAGCATAATTAAATTCATTTACTTTTATTTTATTCTTGCATTTGTGATAACTTTTTGAAGGTTAAAATGAATATATATTATAGATATAGATTGTAGGATTTACAAAATGTACCCAAGTGTTACGTTAGAAAAAAAAGATAAGTTTTTATAGTGATGTTAACTAAGACACCTATCTCATTCTAGTTCAAGCATTCTATCTCTTATGTCTTGCCTAGGTTTAGTTATCATCAAGCTTTGTTTATAGATTCTTTTTATCTCTTGCTGGTAGCAATTCTACCCCAAGATCCCTAATTTCATCATGCCCCCTCTTGTCCCTGATTTTCGGTTTCTCTTCCTTATTCCTTTTCCCCTTAATATCATTCTTCTTGATTCATGATGGATTACAGATCTTAGAATTGTGAAACTGTTCAAACATAAAATCTTCTCAAGTATTCTCTCTAGTTATTCATGTAATTGAATATTCTTTTAATACCCTCTTATTTATGCATAGAGCGTATATTTACATTTGATTAAAAACCCTAATTGATTCAGTATTTGGTGTTATAATTATGTTGCAAATTTTTTACTCCAATCACCTCACGTATCTGAAAAAGTAGGTTATTTTTCTAACTTCCTGTTTGGAGTTACGAAATTTTCTATAATTCCTGTCTCTCCAATGCTTATATGCCATCCCCACTATTACTACTTTTGAGATTGTTAAATCACTTCCCCTAGTTCGATTAGTTGTTAGGGTCCTTTCTCTCCAATGCTCATATACCATCCCCACTATTACTAACTTTATTAAGATCGACAAAGTACCTTGTTAAAAGAGATCTGAGAAGAAGAACCTGAAAATTAGTCGAGGGAGTGAGACCTCACTGAGTGAATTAATACTATGGTTATGTTAAGCATTCCTAAGGATTTCAAATGATACATATATATTTATAATATATTATATCCATTAATGCAATTTCATAACATAATGATTTTGTTCATAAACATGAATACATTTTTCATACCAATATCATATCACGTAATCATCACAATCACAAATCATAATTAATAGTAAAGGACTGATGACTGACCCTATAACATACCTCTTACCCACATATTATAGCCATAAGGATTCTCTTGTTCCACACGGGTCACTTGGTCCAATCTAGTGGACTACCGCTCGAAAGTCACACTTAATTGAACTACCACAGCCTTATTATGACATGATTGTCATCTGAAAGAAAGCTTTACTAAAGCGGCACAATCATGCTATCTCTCATGTACTATATATCGGTTGGTGTCCGAGAGCAAGCTTGACTGAACCGCCCCAACTGTGTCATATCTCAATTAATAGACCCAATACTAACCTAAATCTACACCCAACTAATGACTCACTGTGTGCACAACCTAGTGACACCCACTAGGTAACTCATACTATAACAATCCTCCACATTATCACATATCAAAACGAGCACATTACACAATAAAATACATATACATGTGTTAATCCATTTGTATAAATGTCATGCATGCATATAATAATGATGATGATTTTCATAATGAATGTGAAATTCTAATGCATATTCATAACCATAAATATTAACTCACAAGTAAAATGTACTCTTTCGCGTCGAACCTAGCGTCTTGAAGTAGAAGGTTTTGCTCCTGATTGATCTATAGAAAGAAAAGTAAGAATAACCATTAGGCTCTAAAATCTAAACCAATTTTAGACACCTTAAGAATAAGGCCATAACTCAATATTAAGGAGTTCTATTTTTTATTTAATAACGACGATGTCACATTTTACAAGGAGCCTATTAAAAATTTGGTAGAATTTCTCCTGCAAAACAGACATCTCCTTTCTGAAAGAAGGGTCATTCCTGCAATGAAAAGACACTTCAATAACTGCTAGTAATCACAACTCAATTTGGGCTTTTAAATTATATGTCCATGCCTAATTGAGTTAATATTTACATTGCAAAAATTCATAATAAATCCAATCATAATTCAAGTATACCAAATTCTAACCCATACACCCTCATTTATACTCAATACATGAAGATATTCTCAATTTTAGTAAAAAAACAACTCATTTTAATCAATTTCATGCAGTTTATAAGAACATAACCTTTTTAAGTTTTTATCTTACAAACTATGAAGAATTTCAATACATTGCTTTTATAAAAATGATCCATATGATATTTGAGAATTTTTAAAGTTATTTTCAACCATTTCTGGGCTAATCAAAAAATCACCACGATCACCAGAGTATAGGGTTCATATGCTGGCACCAGAGGGGCGATGACCTCCACCGCCTATCCAGAAATGACAAGCTCACCTCCAAGAATCTAATGACATTAGTCTCATATCGAAAATCCTCCCGATTTGTGGGAATTGAAGGTTTAAAACTCAAAGGTGATCCATTTTCGTTTATTGGGAAAATGGGTCAATTGATGTCAAGTTTTCCTCTTTTCCTACATTTTTAGGGCCATTAGACAAGATGGTTGTTAGTTTTACCAAAAAAATGATTAAAAATAAGAAATCAATGACTTACCTAAATGAATTGAAGTTACCAATTGTGATTCCTCTAAATCCGGGTTGTTTTTGAAAAAACAAGTTCAGGGTTTTTGTAGAACATCCCGAAAGTTTTCTATAAAGCCTTAAGTTGTCGGAAGTGGTGGCTAGAAGGTGTAAGTATGAGTGTCAAAAGTTAGAAGTGAATAGTAACTTATAGGGAAGATAGTTTAAGAGAGATGAACTTCAGCTTTCTTAAACTCTAGTTTATACTTTTATATGCTTTTCTCCTTATTGGTCCATTATGAGTAATTTAATAAAAAATTGGATCATTATATATATTAATAACCAAACAAAATTTGTTTTTATTTAAAATAAAAAATACAAACTAAAAATAAGAAATAAAAAAGAAGTGAAACAAAGTGATCCCTCAGCAATTGCGAAAAATATTTGCACATTAAAAGAGTAACTAATCTTTAGATGGGTACGAGTCACGTCCAAGTTCAATGGGTTTATTCCTTCGTAGTGCTTCTGAATCAAGTCTGACATTTCATTGGCATAATTGGATTTGGATGGGCTAACCTCTCAATCCAAAGAATGTAAATAGATCTTAAGCCCATAAGACTAATAACCCTTCACTTTCTTTGTTCTCTTCCAACTTAGAAAATCAAAAAATTAATTATGCCTTGTGAATCATTTCGTCACATCGAGTACTTAGCTTGATGATTAAGGTAGGAGAATGACAGTTGGTACATTTGATTAATTTGATCCAACCAGTGGACTTTGTTTAGCAAGTAGCAGTTACGAGGATTAGTTCCTTGGAGATATTGTTTCCTACGCACACTAGTTTTTTTTTTTTTTTTGAAAGGTGCACACTAGTTTAGTTAGTGCATATCCACAAGTCTAAAGTGTGATATGCCCCATGTTCCTATTGTTATGAAATTTTTTTATTTGGGTATAATGAAACCGAAATAGACATTCGCGGTGATATGACACTAATGCCCTCGTCTTTACAAGAAGTAGACAAAAAAGTGGAAGGCCAATGTAGGAAATTGGTAAGTAGGGTGGACCCAAAAGCACGATCGTTTGGATAAGAACGTATCTGCAAATTTTAGACTCCAATGATTCGCTGAAGGAATCCAATTACTTTATGGCATATGCTCATCTAGAAGGGATTTCGGAGCAGTAGAACACGGGAGGACTGTCTTAAACCAATGCCGCCTCATTTACTATCTCCCTATCCAATGGCACATAGGTTCTAAAGATTCTGGCTCTTTATGGTTGGAGAAACTGTTCACAAAAGATACACATGTGAATGAAGAACCTCCAACAAGCTTAAGTTTATTTTTCCGTAATATTAAGTTGGATAAGACTTGTGTCAGTGTTTTCCACTCCTAGTTCTTGATTAAGAATAAGTAATTATAAATTCAACAAAAATGACGTACTTGTAGTATTAACTGATTCCAATATTCTTAGTTCCAACTTTTGATGAAAGAAGGAAGTATGCATTGAAAATACGAGCACAAAGGTGAGATTGCGAGACCTTTGTTCTATTCTTTTTTCTTATCTTTCCTTGGAACTGGTTTGTTACGTGTACAAGTACTGTATGAGTTCAAAGTGGAACAATGGTACAATACTAGCGGGCCAGTGTATAAAAAACAGCAAAACCGCAGCGAGCATTCCCAGACATCGGTTTTTCCCAGTACTGTAGGATTTGCCTTGTCTTCCTGGGCCAGTTCCTGGCTCCTGCGCTTTTGACCTGTCCACCTTTTTACGGGTCACCACCACCTCCTAGTATTATTATTCTATCCTTACCAGTCCCAAGTTCAAACACGCGACGTCATCTTTGATCATGGGTTTATCGGATTCCCTCTCTCATTTGTCATTTACTCATTTCTCCTTCTCGACGCCTCTATGTATATATAAATAATCATAAGTTGGTCTCACCCGTTGTCTGGATAAACTTGGCACACGTAATAAATAACTCCACAGCTTGTCACTGGTCGGTTAGTTTCTCCTTCCTTCTCCGATCACCGAGTGTTGTAGAAACAAAGAAGCAACCTTTTGTCGTTTTTTCTTTTCTTCGGTTCATGGCCACCCCAAAGCTGTCTAGAATCCCTAGTATGAGGGATCGTGTTGAAGATACTCTCTCTGCTCACAGAAACGAACTTGTTTCTCTGCTTTCCAGGTTTCTTGCATCTCATTTTATAAAATTGCCTTCTTTTCAAAATTTTAGAACTCTTTTCGTCTTAAGACGCTTGCTTTGACTTGTTTCTTGAGAATATTTGAGTATAATCGAACAAAACTAGACGAAAGGAAGAGAACAAGTTAAGTTCATATCATAGAAGTTCCACTGTGTTGAGTGTGTTATGAGAAACAAACTTTCTTTCTAACTTCTATGTATGATTGTAATTTAAAAGCTATGATGGTTTGCTTAAGACTATGTAATTTATGATCGGTTCATTTGTGAGTCCTCTTGTTTTATTTTTTCTTTGTTTTTGCTGGATTTGGAAAGATATGTGGATCAGGGGAAAGGAATTCTGTATCCACATAATTTGATCGATGAACTTGAAAATATTGTCTGCGACGACGAAGCGAGGGAGAGGCTGAAAAGTGGCCCCTTTAGCGAGGTTCTTAAGTCCGCTCAGGTGGGTCTCTCGTTCACTCCCTTATTCTTTTAGTTTGTATTAGCAGAACGCTAACATATGCAAGCGTATTTATTGATAAAATATTAAGGACTTAATTTTGGTAGACACTGAAGCGCTTTCTTCATAGGAAGCGAATAGGCTGTCACAATGATCCGAGTTGTTATTATTATTAGTATTTTACATTTTTTAGAAGCTTTAGGAGAGGTGACTACAGTTAGGTAATAAGTCGAAACCTAATGATTGGCCCAAAAAGAAAACAACAAGGAAAAGGATGGAATCCCTTCTTTCTTGTCTGATAAATGATTGATTATATTGTTTTTCTTATCTGCAATATAGTGCTTCGTAAAAGGAGGCAATGTTCTGAAAACTGAAAGTTAAGTCCTTATGCACATCTGCTGCTTTCCTTTTTTTTTCCTGCACAAATATATGTAGGACTAAGTATTTTTCTTGAAGCATACTAATTGCAATCTTTTTCTTGTTGGGCCAATGTGAATCATAAAGCTGAAGAACCTTGTTAATTTGTTTCCCTAGACCCTGCGTCTTGGTGGGATTGATTTCTATTGGGATTTGTTGTAATCTTGTTCATTTGTTCATTATGTTTCTTCTCCTTTTTTTTTTTTCTCACGTTCCTTGCTATACATAAAATGGTTGTACTGTTTTGTTGATTTTCTATCAAGATGCATGGGACATTTTCATTTCTACAGTGTTCCAAGATATCTGGCCTTATCGTTCTTCATAAATGTCTGTGGCAGGAAGCCATAGTTCTGCCTCCATTTGTTGCACTAGCAGTTCGTCCAAGACCTGGTGTTTGGGAATATGTGCGAGTTAATGTATATGAACTCAGTGTCGAGCAGTTGGATGTTTCTGAATATCTTCGTTTCAAAGAAGAACTTGTTGATGGGCCGTAAGCAAACACCTCTTTTGAACTCTTTATTTTTTGTGACAAAATATATGCTCATACTCAGCATAGCGAATAAATCATAAACTGTTCCCATATAGATACAAATTCTTAACTTCTTTTTTATCTTATTTTAGGTCTAATGACCCCTACGTGCTTGAGCTTGATTTTGAGCCTTTCAATGCTAGTTTTCCTCGCCCCAACCGATCCTCATCTATTGGCAATGGCGTTCAGTTTCTCAACCGTCATTTATCTTCCATTATGTTTCGTAACAAAGACTCCTTGGAACCTTTGCTAAACTTTCTTCGAGTACACAAATATAAAGGACATGTAAGTAGGCTATCCAAGAGCTTCCAAGAGACTCTTCACTGTTTATGCTGTTGGTTGCAAATAAATTATTCCATGTATGTGTTCATCTTAATTTCAGAAAAGTTTTATCGATGCTAGTACTCACATTGCATGGATGTATAATGGTGATGAGAGAGTGGGATAGTACTTGCTATGTATTAATCATTGATAAGCTAATGACTAAATTGGAGAGTATGTGTAGGCCTTGATGTTGAATGATCGGATACGGAACATATCTCAACTTCAATCTGTGCTTCTTAAGGCTGAGGAATATATCTCTAAGCTTCCATCTGAAACACTGTACTCTGAGTTTGAATATGTGTAAGTATATGTGCAAATTGAAATAGTTATGTTTGTATATTTTTGGACTTCTAAATTGTACACTTTGAGATCATTACATAGGTTTTATTCTGATTCAGGTTACAAGGAATGGGATTTGAGAGAGGTTGGGGGGATACGGCAGAACGGGTGTTGGAGATGATGCATCTACTCTCAGACATTCTCCAAGCTCCTGACCCCTCAACATTAGAGACATTCCTTGGCAGAGTACCAATGGTGTTTAATGTTGTCATTTTATCTCCACATGGATATTTTGGACAAGCAAATGTTTTAGGTTTGCCTGACACTGGAGGGCAGGTACTAATGGCTTTGCTCTTGTTGTATATGAATATGACATAATGCTGCAATAGTAAATGTTTCTATGATCACCCTCTAAAGATTAAATAGAGAACTTTTTATATATATAAACACTCACCTCTGGCCTGGAAGCGATCTCATTTTCTGGTCTCTGGACTCCTTATTGATTTTATTGCCTCACAGTCACCTGTATTTTCTCTATTACTATTACTATTACAATTACATAACATTTATCCCAAAAAAGAATTCTAGAGTTTCTACATTTCTTGGGTTGTGATCATCTTATAGGAATGCACTTGCAGGTTGTCTATATACTGGACCAAGTGCGTGCCTTGGAAAATGAAATGCTTCTTAAAATACAGAAGCAAGGATTGGATTTCAAACCTCGAATTCTCATTGTGAGTGTATTATAGCTACCGGTTGTCTATTTGTTTATATGGCACAATTTTGATGATGATAATTGCTATTCTCCTGTAACGCATCTCCATTGTATTGATGAAGGTTACTAGGTTAATACCCGACGCAAAAGGAACGACATGTAATCAGCGATTGGAGAGAGTTACAGGAACAGAACACACACATATTTTGCGAGTTCCATTTAGATCCGAGAAAGGAATTCTTCGTAAATGGATCTCAAGGTTTGATGTATGGCCATACCTGGAAACATATGCTGAGGTAAGTTGTGTGCACAATGTACTGGTTCATATCTATAATCTGTGGATATATTTAACTTCTGAGAAGTAATACTTTAAAGGTTACATGAGAACTGAATGCTTGAAATGGTAGGTTTGACAGCTCAATGGGTTTTGAGAAGAGAGTAAATGGCTTGAATTAGTTGTTAATAGACCTACCATCACCTCAGTCAGCTAAGCTGCAGGTCTTTGTAGTCACTGAGGAATATGTAGACTATTGTAAATGTTAAATAATTACACAATGACATTAGCTATGAATTAATGACCATCTGCACAGTTTCTTATCACTTACTGTGATGAAGTGTTGAACTCAGGTTTGAACTCATAGAGACAAACATAAACATCATGACGGAGATATTAATTATCATCAACACGCCCTGGAACTGATACAATTTGCAATTTCTGTTATATTGTCTCTGAGTTTTGAAAATTTTCATATTAGGCATGCTGGCCAAGCCTCTTCTTACCAGCTCAACCTTGTTGAAAATTTTCAATTTTTTTTTTCCTAGTGGACTAAATGTGGAGTTGGAGTTACATTATTCTTAATCTATCTTCTGCTCTTTTGAACATCTTTCATCTTTCCAACAGGATGTTGGTGGTGAAATTGTAGCTGAGTTGCAGGGCTTTCCTGACTTTATTATAGGGAACTACAGTGATGGGAATCTTGTTGCATCTTTATTGGCTTATAAAATGGGTGTTACTCAGGTTAGCTTTGTGCTGTTCTTAT
Source organism: Erythroxylum shatona (assembly GCA_027568895.1). Lineage (NCBI taxonomy): Eukaryota > Viridiplantae > Streptophyta > Magnoliopsida > Malpighiales > Erythroxylaceae > Erythroxylum > Erythroxylum shatona. Next base: position 8,047,411 of record JAOSBK010000004.1, read on the forward strand.
GCTAGTGTGAGGTTTATCGAACTCATATGAGGAGGGAGGATTTAAATAACTGGATTCTCTGTAATGCAGTGCACCATTGCCCATGCCTTGGAGAAAACCAAATATCCAGATTCAGATATATATTGGAAAAAATTTGATGATAAATATCATTTCTCATGTCAGTTCACTGCTGACATACTGGCAATGAACAATGCAGATTTTATCATCACCAGTACTTATCAAGAGATTGCCGGAACGTAAGTATCACCATGCTTGCTTTAAATGTATATCTACTGGTGTTGGAATCTTGGCAGAATTGGATGACTATATGACTAAAATGTAGTGAGAACCTCCTAGAATGCTTACTTCTCAGGTTTCCAGAATCTGAGATATGATGATTAAAATAAGAGGGGGAAAAAAGGATATGCTGGAGTTCTTAGACAACAGTCCTAGAGCATCTCACTTCATTTTAAACAAATCTCATATTGCATTCTGCCACAGTTTATGATAAGGATTCAGCTGTTGTAAGTACTCCAACATAGCTTGAGATTCTTTTGATTGCATAAAGAAATTGACCCATCTTTTATTAACTGTATATTGTTAAAGAATTGAGTTCATGTGTAACATTCCAGTTTTATATATGCTATAGATAACGTTCATAATCTCGGCCTTTGTACGACTGTCAAGTTCCTTGCTTTTTAAAAAAAACTCTTCCATTTGAACTGGAGTAGGCTAAAACAAGGTGAATAATTTTCAAGGATGCTGTTGATAGTCAACTGCTTAACCTATATGCTCTTCTTTCAGAAAGAATACTGTTGGTCAGTATGAAAGCCACACCGCTTTCACTCTTCCAGGACTGTATCGTGTTGTACATGGTATTGATGTTTTTGATCCAAAATTCAACATTGTCTCCCCTGGGGCAGATATGTCCATCTATTTCCCATACTCTGATAAGCAAAAAAGACTTACTGCGCTCCATGGTTCAATTGAAAAGATGCTGTATGACCCTGAGCAGACCGATGATTGGATGTGAGTCATCATTCTGTATTTTGCAATTGCATTTCCTAATTAATTGTCTTGAGGTGGATTTCAATGGTCTTGAAAGTTGTTCCTAGCAGCATGATTTTGATCAATATCCTCAAACATCATTACTGTTTGCATTTGATGCAACAAGAGTGTAATTGTTTGCCATTCTGATATTTTTACTCTTTTGATACAGTGGCGCACTGAATGATAGGTCAAAACCCATAATATTTTCCATGGCAAGGCTGGACCATGTGAAGAACATGACAGGGTTAGTTCAGTGTTATGCCAAGAGTACTAAGTTGAGAGAGCTGGCGAACCTTGTTATTGTAGCTGGTTACATTGATGTGAAGAAGTCGAAAGACAGGGAAGAGATTGCAGAAATTGAGAAGATGCATGAACTGATGAAAGAATACAATTTGCATGGACAATTTCGATGGATAACCGCTCAAACAAATCGAGCACGTAATGGTGAGCTCTATCGGTACATAGCAGATACTAGAGGAGCTTTTATTCAGGTATGTGGTGTATTGCTTTCGGGTTGTATATAATTTTGTCAGGAAACTAAGCTATTTCCTCCTTTCCCCACCCTTTGTTTTTGCAGCCTGCTTTTTATGAAGCTTTTGGACTCACTGTTGTGGAGGCGATGACTTGTGGCCTTCCAACATTTGCCACTTGCCATGGTGGTCCAGCAGAGATTATTGAGCATGGGGTGTCCGGATTCCATATTGATCCATATCACCCAGATCAGACTGCTTCTGTCATGGTGGATTTCTTTCAGCAGTGCAAGGAAGATCCAAACCATTGGATAGAGATCTCTAATGGGGGGCTCCAAAGGATTTATGAAAGGTATTTATCTGGATATTTGGGAAAATTCACGTGTGTATTTTTGACTTCTTAACTCAAATGTCGGGAAAACATAGGTATACATGGAAGATTTATTCTGAAAGGCTAATGACATTGGCTGGAGTGTATGGCTTCTGGAAATATGTTTCTAAACTGGAGAGACTTGAGACTCGAAGATATCTTGAGATGTTCTACATTCTCAAGTTTCGTGATTTGGTAAGTTACTGGCCTTTATATTGCAATTATCATCGCAGATTCACAGTACAAGGTTCTTACCGATCTATTTTCTACCCCTCAATTTCCTGGTTGGGCTTAACCCTAATGATGATAATGATGTACTGCGTCTAGTCGCCTTAGTCACAATCTTTATTCACACACTACACTAACCATGTGAGCTATTTATGTTGTCTCCATATTTAAATTGTCACTTAGATTTTCATGTGTTTTCCCTTTTCTCAGGCGAAATCTGTTCCTCGGGCAATTGAGGATCAGCACTAAGCTATAATCACAAGCTTGGGTACAGCTACATTAGAGTGATGCAATAATAAAAGCCCTTGTGTGTGCATATAGTACAAGCTTGTCTATTTTTAAATAGAGAGGAATGGTTCGTGAAACTCTCACTCTTGTACACCTCTCTTATCCCACTAAATGTATCGAGCGAAATCGTGTAACTTATCCTATTATCAATGTATTACATTACCGCAAACTTAATTGATCCAGCTACCGTATTCCGTAAAAGCGAAAAGTTAAAACCTACTCTCTGGGAATGTAATGTCATTTTACATCTGAACGGCAGGCCTAAAGGCTAAAGCTGATACTTTACGTGTGAAGAACATGCCTTTATTACTCGGCTGGCACAGGCAGCCCTGCACTAAGGTGAGTTATCTTTATCATCTGCCGTAAAAGAACCAAGTTCTCTACTGACACACTGACAATTCTACGGCATACGTTTAGAACCCTTCAGGCCTTTTGCATTGATTGCCTTCTCTTTGTTCACTTACAACGATCAACAACTCACTACGTCAGCCCCAACGGTCGTAATATAATCAGGAATCTGTCATACATGCAATGAAATCTTGTTAATTTATATGTGGCTTTGCCTCCGGTAACTTTTGTGTATGGTTTAGTTAGTTGTTAGTTTCAACTACAGGACACCTGAAAGCTTAAACTTATGTATAAAAACTAGTATAGGTATAATATCCAGAGAGCTAGAAAGAGGCATTGTTCAAGTCAAAACACTAGTGGACATTAACATGAAACTAAGAATACAAAAAAGGACGCCCGACGGCTATTCCTTCTACTCTGCTTCAGCCGTTTTCACATTCGAATGCCGTTCTTGGCCGACACTTGCACTGCACTCACGCCATTGGCTCTTAATAAAAGCTTGCAATAGTGACCTATCTACGTTGACCAAAAGGGCTTCAGGGAGCCTTACCAGAAACTAAATTGGAGATTTATGATTAGGCAGGTAGCGAATGGGTGGGGTTTTCTAAAGTTGGCCAAATGAGTGAGCCAGATAAGCCAATGCTCCTACGAGTGGGGCGTTGACGTAAGTGGCAGGTTCCGACTGTTCATAATCAGATCTTTGATCTGGGAAGTGATCGTGCTGGTCTGGCCCTCCAACTACAGCCCCCACAAGAATGTTGGGGTTAGGCGATCGAGAGTTCATGTAATTGAAGCCTAAGGAGCACGGAATCTTTGCTTGGTGGGCAGATTTGGAGGGTAGAGATGAGGCTCTGTGGTGAATCCTTTGCGGATACCTTGGACCATATCCGACCATGTACGACATTCTCAAAGGGTTGTCTCCCAGCAGATAGTCCATCTGATACCACAAGGCAAATTAAGCATCGATTAAGGAGGTTAACATAGCGGATCTAGGACCTATGATACCTGTTTTTTGGCCATAGCTCGTAGCGTTTTTGGACTGAAAACGCTGCCACCACAGTTCACAACTGTGCGTGAGGATTTTAAGTACTTGGCATAGGTCACTAGCAAGAATGAGGTGGAGGTCACATATTGCATGTTGCTGTCACTCATCTTGAAGAGAAGCCCACCTAAAGAGTAATTTAAAATAATGCCAAATATTGGCAAACTTATGGGTTGGAAAATTACTTTAAAAGAGAGACATGGAAAGTGACTTACCTGGAGTTTTTTTCTTAAAAAAAGAAGAAGAAAAAAGTAACTTGCCTGGAGTATATTGTGCTGAAGAAAAAGGGGCTCCAGGTATAAGGGAACAGAAAAAGTTATCGGCATGGGCTTTGTAGTCATGGAGAGGTTGCAATTTCTGAACAAGAAATTCCTGTATTCAAAGGCGTTCAAAGGGCTCAGCATCAGTATACATCCTACAAAAGAATTTTCTTTTAAGAAAATGGAGAGAAAATCGGACCCTAGAAAGAAGAATCCTAGCTCCAACGTGCTTGTTATCCCAACCAAAAGTGTTATCAGATTCTCCTGCTCCAAGTATCTGTCCATTAACTTCAATGTACCTGAGGTAAATTGGGTTTTTCGTGGCCTTATGAAGCCAAGCTGCTCCCCACAACAACTCATCCTGCGAAATGTGAACACAACAATAACAAATCCAACTTTTGCGCTTTTTTAATGCTAAAAATGCTCATCAGTGCACATTTTACCTCGTATCCAGAGTAATCGCAGTAAAAGGGGCAAACAACACTCTTCAAACCGTTGCTGTATGCTCCTCTGTACTTGTCTGCAAATTGGAACACCTGCTTCAAGAACATATTAGAATCACATTCTGTGGATCAATTAAAACTTTAATTATTTTATTACTGATGTGTTACCCTAATAGCTCTTCCGACCAGAAGTTTGGAGTAAGTGGGGTCACATCTCCTAAACACCAAGGAGGCAGCCGCAAGAGCAGCAGCAGTTTCAGCCGCAACCTCAGAACCAGGAGTGTTCTTGTCTATCTTAAAAACACTCCTCGGAGTATCCATGTCTTCCGGTCTCTCCCAGCAAGCATGGTCCTTGTTGGCATCACCAACCTGTCAAACAAACCCAAAGCAGTTTAACGACTTCTTTTGAGTCCTTGTAACCAAATGAATTTTGAAGGCCATGCAGGGACAGGGAGACACCAATGAGAAACCTGAACGTATATGGTATCTGGATGAGCGGTGGCTTTGAGTAGGTAATCAGTAGCCCAACGTACGGCTTGCCTAGCATTCTGCAACTCGCCTTTCATCAAACCTCCAAATTCAATGACACTCCATGACAACATTGTGGTAGTGAAAGCCATAGGGAACCCAAACTTTACATTGTCTCCAGCATCATAGTAACCTCCTACCAAATTCACCTGCATTTTCATTTCCATAAGGTCATATGAAAGATGGATAGGACAATGCTATAGAGAGTGAACTATTGAGTCTTTACATGCATGGCAGAACCATCTGAGAGACCAGAGTCTTTCCTCCAAGTCATCCTCTGATTAGAAGGTAGCTTGCCCGATCTCTGCCCTTCAAAAAAGAGGATTGATTTGGTGAGAGCATCTCTATAATTGTGACTAGCAAAGCGACGGTGGTTGTGCCGGTGAAATGGTTTGCTCTTGTGCTGGGGAGGAAAGCCATGGCAGAGAAGCAAACAAGCAGCAAAGCAAGAGAGGAGAAGTGGAAGTGTAAAATATGAAAGGGAGAAAGCCGTTGTGGTTCTTCCCATAGTGTAACGAACCAAAGCAACCACCAACTACCTCCAACACTCCAATGCGAGCACAGACACTTCCTTTTCTCTCTATTTATAACGGAAAAGCTGCCTCAGTTTTTCTTCTACTCGGTCATTGCAATGATTAAGTACATTTGATTCGAGGATTAATTAATAGGCTCTTGTTTAAAACAAGAATGTCTCTGCTTCTCCTATATTTACACTACCGTCCTTGTAGATTTGTGAAGGACATCCACGACCAATACACATTCAGTTGAGTGATTTCTTGTTAGGAGGTTATGCATCCGGTTACGATGCCTACAGAGTAGGGAATAATGTTTCACCAAACCTATTTATCCTTGGTTTTGTTGTACAGTTACAGATACAGCATCTTGTAACAACACTGCTTCTTGCTTGTTTTAACCCACTTAAAGGTGACAGAAGTGATTAATGATCATCCAATAATAACTAAATAATTAAACTCCTGTCTCGCCAGGAAAATTGGCAAGGACTAGTCGGGGTTAATCCACGTGCATGTAAGCTAAGCTTGTCCCAACTTGACCACAAGTTGTTGAAGCGATTGGCATATGGAAGTAATCTCAAATAGATTCTCTACATGACAAAATTTAAAAAGTGTCATCTAATTCCGAGAGTCAAAAGTATCAGAAAACGGTCTCACCAACTTGATGTCGTACACCAAAGCTTCCGGATGACAAAAAATTATTTGTTAGAATTTGGGAATTTCTGCAAAGACCAAATTAAGAGTTTTGAGACTCTTAACCAACGTCCAAATTAAGCAAATGAAAACTTAAAACTTGAACAATGGGGAGGTCACCAAGGGTCAGATTCCAGCTTTTATTCGCACTCACTGATGGTGAGCTTTGCGGTTGTGGGGTGGGACAATTGTTAGCAATATAATAAAACTGTCTCCATTCCCCACTTTATCGGGCATGTTAACTACGCTCCGATTACTTTGGATTTTGGAACAAAACTTGGGGTAACACTTGACTACAACTCGAGTCACATGGGTTACTTACATTGTCAGATAAGGTTATGAGCTTGAAAGTGGTGTTGAACACTCACCTACAAAATTACTGTCGGAGAAAGTTGCAGAACACTGAACAAGTCCATAGGGCTGATCCAGAAAGTATTGGCCTTTCATGGACTGAGTTCCCAAAAGAGTCAATAAAGACCAGTGTAGATGCAGAACTTGAGGGATGGAGCTCTTGAATGGAGAAATGAGAGTAGGGCAAGGAATTTTCGGTGTACTTAGATGATACCAATTTCAGCCCATAACATGAGGAACAACTACATCTCATTTTGTTCGGTTCGTTAGTTTTCTTCGCTAAGCTAAACTATTCAGAAATTAATTGAAAATCATGAACTTGTAATATGTGCACCTACGCATGAGGAAGGTATCATAAAGGAGCGTCTCAAGCTTCATGATTAAGGAAACTATGGAGAAAATTGTGGTCATTTGCACTATGATAATGACAAAATTGAGATTAATAAATGGTTTGAGACATCTTTGTAATGTATATATGAACATCATCATTAGGTTACGTACTCCAAAGTGTCGTTAACCTTTACATGTCTGACAGAAAGATAAAACCAAGCAGAGATATTTCCCTCCATTCGCTCCTCACACAAAGAGAGGAGAGGCACATAGGACCCAAAGCATGTGTTGATAAAAGCAATCGGTTAGCAGTTGATTCACACAAAGCTGCCAAAGAGGTGCAAAGAAGCACCAAGAAAAATTCCAGGAGACCTACACATTATTGAATCGGATTGGATGTGCTTGTACAAATAATTACAAAGATTGATAATGGAAGTTCGGATAAAGGAGGTGCCATATAAAAATACTGGAAAGGAATATCAGGGATTGAACTTTTTCTCATAAAACGACGGACCCAGTTTGACTCTATAGGATGTTTCTGGGACTGGTAATTTTCTCACATCACCATTTGCTCTTCTGATATCTGCGCACATGCCAAGGACACTATTGTTCATCTTCTTTATGCTTCTCTGTAAAAGAGAAATTTAGGCCATGAAATTGAAACTGGAGCTGAAAAGCTGATATTTTATTCTCTTATTGGCTGAGAACTGCATGACATGAGTTGGGATTGTTGTGTACCCTGTAGGAAGTGTATAGGATGCTACTCGATCCATATCGATATGTGTCAACCTTCTTCACAATCTTCTCACATGGAAAATTCAAGTAAATATAAATTGGAATTATCTTCCTTGACATTTTGACCTCAAATTCTCATATTTAATTATCAAAACTGCTACTCGATGCCATTTCGCCACTTCCAATCCCGAATTATCCGAGCCTAGAACAATATTTTTCACCCAGTGTAAAGTCCCATAATGGAAACCAAGCAAGTTGTCAGGAAACAGGCAGGACAAACAATGAGTAAACCTAGAGCGTAGTGAGTGTAAAAAGGTCCGAGAAGAGCCTAGCAAGCTTTTCAGATGAGAGTGAGTTATGCCGGACATAGAATGCATGTCGTAGCAGGGTCTCATCATTGCTTTCAATTATGTATATCTCAATATCTGAGCTTCAGGGAGTCGAGTTCCCGTGATTTCCGTTGCCTTGCGGGAATTTGCTATTTCACCATTATGTTCAGACTACGACCATTCAATTTACTCCCATGTGGACTTCTGGGACCGTTCCCGTGACTTTGGTGTTTATTAAAAACAAGGACCGATTTTCCCTTATCCAATCATCCATACCTCATACATTGGTGGTTATAAGCAGTAAAACAAACGCATAGAATGCAGCCTCGTCTCTGCCCTCGTCCGCATATTGATTGAGGTACTGGAATTAATTGACGCCTTATTGGGCTAAAAGCCTTGCTTTTTGGGGCTCTGAGAGTTGCTGGAATCTAAGGGGGCGTTTGGTTTGAAGGTTTGGGAATGAAGGAATGAAATAATTGTAAATGGTGTTTACTTTGGGGTTTTCAATTCCAAGAGAATAGATTTATTCCATTAAGTTTGGGAATCTACTAAACCCTCCAAAAGGGATGGGTATCAAGTTTTCATTCCAATCTAGTGGTTACTATTTATACCCCTCCCCCCACATAAGCAATTTTATTCTTAGTCTTAATGTAAGCTTTTGCCAACTCATTAATGATTTCCTAAATACATGGGAATTTCAACTATTTACATGGTAATATCTTTATTTTACATTTATTATCAAGCATAAATTAAATCAACATGTTAACGGTTTAAAATTAAATAGAAAGTTCATTTTAAGAGACTAATGAAGCCTTTAAAACTCAAAAGTCAAAACCATCTTAGTTCAAAGAAATTATTGGGGAGCTTTCCTTTGCCAACTTATTAACTTTTTTTATAAATAAGTAGGAATTTCAACTAGGTATATGCATATTTTAACCTTAAATCTAATAAATTAAAAAATGAAATGGATCAGATAGTTCAACTGTAAAAATCTTAAAACGGTCAATTTTTTAATTCGGTTTATTTTAATAACCTTTGTTATTAAATACATGTTAGTTCACTAATTAACAACCAAACTTTATAAACTAACCGATTTTACTAAATCAGGATAAAGTAATTGATTTTTATTTAGGAGTCCCTTTTTTATCAATTAAACTTTAACTTTTTAATGGACTAGGTTAATTTTCTTCTTGAATATTATTTCAAATTTTTTATTTTTATTTAATCTTTATTGTAAAATAACGGTTAATCTTTAAAACTTAAATATCTTACTTTATCGATTTAATTTTTAATCTAATTTTTAACACATTGCATAAACCTATTAAACAAACACGTAATCTATGGATTAAATCACATCCAACAAACTATCGAACTCTATGGGTTAGACCTAGTATGAAGGTGCTCTAAATTTGGAAAACAAGAAAAAAAGGATTAAAAATGTTAAATTCAAATTAAGCCCCTAATAAATTTCTCAATTAGGTTAAAAATGGACTTTGAGAAGAGACACACAAGGAGAGTGTTTTTAAACCTAAGGTTGCTAAAGGCTTTTCAATAGCAACCCTTAATTCCAACCCACAAAACTCTCTCCTTCTTCTCTCTTACTCTTCCATTAATGCAATAACAAAAGAGATTTACATCTCTTTGTTTCAGATTTTTCTTTTTTGTTCTTTCTTTGTTGGTTCGTAGTAGCAAATTAAGTTCTTTCATCATAGGACAACATGGTACGTTATGGTAATTGGTAATTACGTGACTTGAATAAATTCTTGTTTAGGAGCAATTCATTCTTTTCGAACACAATCATGATAGAAGAAGCTCGATATTAACAAAAATTCTTATTTTGTATATGTTATTATAATTCGTAATCAGGTGTTTTGAATATAAGTTCTTTTTCAAGAGGGATTCATCATTTTCCAACACAATCATGTTAGAAAAAGCTCAATTTTAACAGAAGTTTTGTATGTATGTTGTGGCAGGCAAACTCAGCATCTGGTATGGCGGTGCATGACCAGTGCAAGCTCAAGTTTCAAGAACTAAAAGCAAAAAGGAACCATCGGTTCATTGTGTTCAAGATAGATGAGAAGATCCAACAGGTGACAGTAGAAAAAGTTGGGAGTCCCGATGAGACATACGACGATTTCACCAACTCTCTTCCACCCAATGAGTGTCGTTATGCTGTGTTTGATTTTGATTTTACAACGAACGAGAACTGCCAGAAAAGCAAGATCTTCTTTATTGCTTGGTGAGCATGTTTTTCCTCCGTTTTCGAGCCATTTTTAGGTCTCATTAGCTGCATTTTTAGCCTACTTTCAAACCCTAGTGCGCTTGTTGGCAGGATTTACAATTCAGTATATAAAAAAAAACTCAGTTCACATATATTGATATATCTGTTGCTGAGTTGACGGATTCCCAGATCATGATTCAATCAAAGATTCAATCTTTGCATTTAAGGTCATATTTGTTTCACAATGCTTCTCTAAATGGAGTGTTTTAAAAATCATACATTCAGGGTCTCAGGATTTTGTAAAATGCATCAATTTAACTATCAATCATGATATGCGAATTCGTCCTCTCTCGAATTTCCAGTTCATGATTAAATCAAATATTCAATATTTGCATCTAAAAATCATATCTTTATTTTGTATCAAGGATTATTCCTTGCAACTATTTCTTACTGCACATAAACATATATACACTCTTTGTTTACTTTAACTTGCAGGTCACCCGACTCTTCAAGGGTAAGGAGTAAGATGCTTTATGCGAGCTCCAAGGACAGATTCAAGAGGGAATTGGAAGGAATCCAAGTTGAGTTACAAGCAACTGATCCTAGTGAGATGAGCTTGGACATTGTCAAAGGGAGAGCTTTCTGATCAATTAAATCGATCAACAAAAGATCACCATTCATAAAAACACTTTATTGTTTTGGCCTTCTTTTTTTTTTTCCGAGTGTCATTGAACTGGCTTGGGTCAATCTGAGTGTGAATTACTTCTTTTAATGGGATTGTAACTGTTACAATTGAATCATGTCTTTATTATCAAATTTCTTCTTCTTTGTACCAAAAGACAAAAATGAAATTAGGACCTGTATAACTTTGTGTATCTTCCAATCAATATATATTGTTCAAAGCTTTTCTTGCGATGATTGGTAACCTTTTTTGGGTTTCGATCGCAACTGTAATATTATGACTGTAATTACGAACTTGATTCAGAAAGGATAAGTTACAAATCATACAAAGAACCTAATTATGAAGAAACTCAACCCAATCCCATTTTCCTTGAATGGTTAGTCTTTGTCCTGCCACCTTTTACTCCTCCACAAGTCGACTTGCTCTATGACATGCTCATTTCTCTCTCGAAGAGCCTGAAGTGTAGGGTTATCGAAAGGAGGGGGCATAGTACATGGAGGTGTATCCCTTGGAGATTTCACCATTGAATCTAACAAGAACTCTTTCCATAAACCAGTTTGAGGGCACACCAATGGCTCTGCACAGAGCTCCACTGCTCCTTCTGGTATTCTTGGTTTGAATTTCAAGAGTTTTGCATACTCGTTTAAGGAATGAAACATGTAATCATACACGTATTCCATTTTCAAACTTTCTCTAATGAACTCACTTCCTGCCTTGCCAATGGCCTGAGCCTGTAATCATGTCAAATCAGGTGATAAATACGATTTTTGGTTGTAAGACTGACTCAATACTAACATTAATTCGGATTTGGCCAGATAGTAGTCCTAAAAGTACCTTATCAGGATGAGTGTTTCCCCATTCCACAGCAAACTCAATGCTTCTGCATAGCTTTTCAGTCTTAAGAGGCCAATAGTGCTTCATTGGCTCCAGGCTTCTGCTGAAGAAATCGTAGAACGATGGCTTGACGATGAGGGTCATGGAATCACATGCTAATATGTACTTTTCACTCACTGACCACGCCCATCCTTCGATATAAATTTTGTATCTTTAAGAAGATCAGATACTAAATTAAACAACACAACATGTAACTTAAGAAATCTGAAGTAACCCTAATTTAGCGAACAAACCTGTGGGTGCATTGGTCTTCTAACTTTGAATGCTTAAACCCTTGCTTTTTTTCTTTTCTCCAGTCCTGAAAATGGAAACAGTAACAAGTTCATGGCTGTCTTCTTCATCCAAATTCACTAACTCATACAGCTAGTAATCGATCCCTAGGTTTCTGGTGAAATTCGTAAGACAAAAATATGGGAAAAGAAACGTACTTGTACGTAGAGACGAGCATTCCAGTCATGGATGTCTGTGACATTGCATGTCATGAGGTCACTCCTGTAGAAACCTACTCCTGGATTTCCTTTCCAGTAGGCATAAGGCGACCTATCCTGCCATTTAGTTCGGATGTTGCCTTCTGATATGAGATCTAACATAGTTGTCCATGGTTTTACATTGGTCTCAGCCCTGAACAACCCAAACAAATATCAAAATAACAATCAGTAGACTGGACTCCACAAGCTTAAAATACTCGTCAGGAAGGTTTAGGAGGAACTGCTCATAATTGCATTTAGAGATGACAAAAAAGATCGGCCAATCTAAACCCGACTCAAAGTTAATGATCAATATAGTTTTATCAGGTTCATTTCTTAAGTATTCGGATCTTTTGGGTTGAGGCTGATAATTATTTTTAAACTTGATCAATAAAGAGAAATTAGATTAGAAATTGAATCATTTGATAGGTTATGAGTTTTAAGTATTCACATCAAATTAATATAGTTTTAGGGTTTAAGGAATTAGGTTCATGTTTAAGAATTTTTTTCAAGCTTGATCAATAATGAGAATTGGATTGGAATAATTTGAAATTAATGTATTAAATTATATTTTACGAGATATAAGTTTAAGTAATTAGACTAAATTATGTTAGATTTAAGGTTTTTTTATTTTTAAACTCAGACTTGAATTTTAAGGGATTCAAATTTGACCAGCCCTGATATCAAATCATGATTATATTTTCCGTAATTGATCCTACATAATTTGAAATTTAGAACTTTGATTAAGAGTGAAGTTAAAGAATAGAGTTGTGGAGGCGATATTTACTTACCATCCCCAGAAAGTCCAGTCAGGGAAGACGATGACTAACGAGTCACTGTTTCCACTATACTGAAACAAAGCTGGTGGGGCAGAGGCATTACTTGCTTGGTGTGCACTTCTCACGATCATAGGCTGATCTCCGCAACGAAACATCAGCTCCAGGTCAGGTAATTTTCCAGGGAAGGATCTGAGAAGCTGAACAAAACCCCACATTGTAAACAAATCTCTTGTCTGATATGGCCTCCCGTATATCTCCACATAAGCCTTGCCACTTACAATAACGAGCCTGAACTGTGCGACACTTTTAGCACTTTCCAGGGTGGACCTGGAAATTCCCTCCTGTTTCCAGGGCTCCAGGTCCTGGTGAATCCATCTGAAGTACTCAGGACATTGTTGGGTTGATATAGTTTCTTTGGCATTGTGAGTGAGAGGATACTCAGCACTTGTACTGCATTTCGCTGTAGCTTCTCGTTCAGGGCAGTTGAGTGAGAACTGATATGGCTCAACATTGGTTCTGCTGCTAACAACTTTCACTCCGAATGGTAATTTTGCTGTGACAGACTGAAATGTCTGAGATGCTTCAAATTTGGCCTAATATTGCACAGATTCGAACAAATAACACAATATTATGAAGAAAAAAAATGAAGAGTTATCTTTCCAAGAAAATAAGTTCAATCTGAACCTGAAATAGAAAATATAACTTACATATCAAGCTATTAGATGCAATTAAGTTATATTAAATTGTTATAATTAAGTAATTTATCAATAAAAAATTGTTATATGTTATTCTTAATATTAGAGTTTTAAATTAAAGTTTATGCAATACTATGATTATAATTGTGTTTAAAGGCAGTCACTTAAAATCTTGCTTAACATTCGTATATTTTCCTTTTTGATATATTATTTATTATATATATGTGATTGGACAATTTATTAATATAATTTTTATGAGAAAAGTATAAAAGTTAAATTGCATTTAAGAGAGCATTGAAGAATCATACAAAAAAATTAGATTCTAACTAATCTAAAATCTGACTTTTTAAGAATATTTTTTAACAAAAATTCAAAAGCAAAACTTCAACGAAAGATAATGTTAGGATAATCATCCAAAATTCCACAAACTTGTTCAATCTTCCATCTTTAGTTTTCATATTCAGTGGATGAAGAAAAATGGAGGAGTAAGGCTGATGGGGTGAACTTAAGATGATGAAAACATTAGGTAAGTCACATTTTGTGTATGTTAAAAAAGAAACTTACAAAGCTGGTCCAAATCCTGGAGTAACCAACGAGGACGACGGAGAACAGAAAGGCGGCTACCAGAACCCATCTCTTGATCCCTCGTTTGCATCCAGAAGCCAAGATGTTACCGTTTGCGAGTGGTAATTGGGGTCTATGGTGTTTCCCATTATCTTCTCTAATATCCGCCATTGGCGTTTTTTCAAGAGAAGCTCTCAGTTGCTAAGCCAAAATGGTCTAACATATGAAGACCCTTAAAACCTTTTCTTCCTTCCTATTATTAATGAATTAGAACAAGATTTCACCAATCACTAAGCATCTTCGTTTTTATGGTAAAGTGATTAGTGGAGAATCTATTCCATGTCTTTATACATGTAAATCTTTATTAATTCGTATTACTTTATCACACATTATCTAATAGAATTTTTAAATAAAAATTTGTTAAGTGGTTCACCCTGAAAATAAGAGATATGATTTGGGATGATCTCATTGTCAAAACAGCGAAATATTTAAATGTGTTTCAATTTAGATAATAACGTAAACAAGATGAAAACGAGTTTGGAGAATGCAATATGCATGAGCTAATTCTGTTAGAAATGCTAATTAATTTGAAGAATTTAATAATCCCATTACAAGTTATCAGATTTTATCATTGTTTTAAACTAGTAAGATAAAAGAATTAATAATAGATCATTATAAAATCGGCTAAAATTTGAATAAAATTTAAAATTTTAAGATAAAAGAATTAATAATAGATCATTATAAAATCGGCTAAAATTTGAATAAATTTTAAAATTTTAAAATATGATTGAAAGAGATTGTCTCTATATTTCAAGTTTAATTAAAAAAGATTTTAAATAAAAATATTGATTATTTTAGTTTATAAGAACTTACTAATTTACGAAAATTAACTGATTAGTTAATATAAATTAACTGATAAAGCAAAAACATGCAAGAGGGAGTAAATTGTGTATAAAAATTTTTCGCAAGTTATTTTTCTTCAAAAGTAGTGACAGGAGCCTATCTATAATTAATATAGTAGGAGTTTGTTGTGCAATAAGATTATGTGCCTGTTTGGATGAGTTTATATCAGTAGAATTTTTGTCAATAGAGTTTTTTTTCAGTAGAGCTTTTTTCAAAAGAGCTTTTCTAAGAAGCCAGTTGACTGTTTGGCTGTCAATTAAAAAAAATAACTTTTTTGAAAGAGCTTCATACAGTAGACTGTTTGGCAACATAAAAATAAAAGGCACTTTCATTAATTTTAATTATACTTTATTTTGTAATAAAAATTATTTATGCATATAAATAATATTCAAAGTATATTAAACTTACATTTATTTTACAATTATTTGACAAATTCACTTCTATCTTGTAGAAAATTATTTAAAGAGATGTTTCATTTTCTTGTACGAAATAAAACTAATATAAAAATAAATATTAAAACATATAAAAAGATAAATAATATTATGATCCCAAAATAAATATTCAAGTTAAGTAAATAGTTAAATACATAATAAATTATGCATTTTATTATAATACAAGAAGATTTGTAATATTTTCCCTCGCATCATTCATCTCGTTATTTGGTGGCTCATCTAAATGATTTTTTTCAACGTCTTTATTTCCATTGGTTTCTTCATTTGTAGGAACAATAAAATCTCCACTGCATATAACAATGAATTAAGCAAATATAAGAAAATATAAAAGCATAATCGTAGAAGATCAAGCACGCCATAGAAGATTAAGCAATTATAAGAAAATATAAAAGCATAACCAAATGACATGCTCTCCACTCACATCTCTTCCAACTCTTTCTATCAACCTCTTTGCTTTCTAGTTTATTGTTTGAGTTTTTCACTACTAATTAATACTAACTAGTAGTTTTTTACTACTAATTAAACAACACCACAATTGTTGAGGCTCAGTACTTGAATCGAATAAAACGATTTGAAAAAGAATTTCATTTCATTTTTACCAAAAATCAGTTGAAACAGTCAAGTACAAAATCAATTATTATTTTTAGATATATGCTCAAATTGCAAAATAGAAAATTAAATGTTGAACAGAAAAAGAGAAAGTGATAATTTTAAATTTCTAACAAAATAGCTAAGGAAATCACTCATCTTCAATCGTTGTTCAGCGTACATCAAGAAAAATGAATAACTCTATTGCATTCCACAGTGAGGGAGTGAATGTGATCTTACAGTTCTCCATAAGATATTTAAATGGACTACTAGAGCCTACTTCACTAACAAAACTAATATTCTTCCTTCCCATGTCCGTTTACAGCCAATCTAATAATAAGAGAAGTTCAAGAATCCACACTCTCACCCACCTCATCAAAAAAACTTTTCTTACTTGCTCAATGCTTCCAGGTAATATCTCTTTGTGGCATTAGTTCAAACATTTCATATGCATTATCGTGCTCCTCGTAAGCACCATAAACATGAACCAAATTGTTCCTGGACATAAAAGACGGATTTTTTCAGTAAAACATCCAAATGGGGTTGCACCAAATCCACTCAAAACAAGTAAGGAAAGATTAAAATGCCAAAAAACTGAAATGTGACACCGTACTTTGCAATCATTAAAGGACTAACAACTTCAAACACCAAAACCAGATCATAGTAACTATAGCAGAAAT
>JAOSBK010000004.1:8147430-8157659 GCA_027568895.1 Erythroxylum shatona
GAATCATTTTACCATGAGAATAAGATTTTAGAAGATCGCTTGAGAGTATGTTTAAGTTTGCTTTTTGAGTTTATTTTAGGTTGTGTTGTTTTCATGAAAATGGTTGAAAATTTTAAGTTATGGGTTCTGTGAAAAATGGCTTTCGCCGCGACGAGACCATTTGCTCGCCGCGGTGAAGATAAAATCGCCGGTTCGCCGCGGCGAAAGTTACTTTGCTCGCCGCGGTGTAAGTTCCCGAAAGGTTTCACCGCGGCGAGATAACATATGCCGCGGCGATGCCCACCTTTACTTCTGAGGGATCTTTTTCTAAATTTTCAACTTCTAAGTCTTCCCTCAAGCCCAAGCATCATGCTTCCGTGTCCGATGTTGGGCTTCAGAAACGGGGTCCAACATTTATGGTATCAGAGCAACTAGGTTTAGGTCTAGGTTTGCTTTGCATTGTTTTGAATTGTTTTACACGGTTTGAATTGTTTTATATGATTTGAACTATTTTCTAAACTTTGAAAATTGTTTTGCTTGAACTAAAGATTTTCAATGGTTCTGTATTGAAGGAGTGAAAATGTCGCCTCGAAAGAAAACTCGAGGAGCTATGACTCGATCTCATTCTCGCCAAGGGAGCACAGATGAATTCTATGTCCCGCAAGATGCTGGGACTCATTCTGCTCCGAATCCTGAGGCACCTAGTATGCAACAAGAAGTGCTGCCACCGTCTCCTCCTATGCCTCAAACAAATCCCATGGATCCACTGTTCTTCCAAGCCTTTGCTCAGGCTTTCACATACGCAATGGGTCAAAGGTCTCAGATTCTGATGCAAGCTCCAGTGGAGAGAAGTGGGCAGTATAATAAGCTCCGCAAGTATGGGGATGTGGATTTCAGTGGAACTACAAATCCTGAAGAGGCTGAAGCATGGTTGAAGAGGACAGAAAGGGTCCTAACTCAGATGAAGTGTAATGATGCAGAGAAACTGGATTATGCAGTGAGCTTACTACAGGGAGATGCACTTCATTGGTGGGAGTCAGTGCCCCACAGTCAGGTTGTGCCTTCGGTGCTGACATGGAGAGACTTTGTGGAAGTGTTCAGGAAGAAGTACTTCTCGAGGGTCTATATCCAAGAGAAAGCCAGGGAGTTTCTGAACCTCACACAGAGGGACATGAGTGTGAGCGAGTATGAGTTGAAGTTTACCCAGCTTTCCCGATATGCAGCCAATATTGTGGCGACTGAGGAAGATAAATGTCGTAAGTTTGAGGGAGGTCTTCATTTGGGGATCAAAGAGAAAGTCTTGATCCATAATTTCTGTGACTACCAGCAATTGGTGGATGCTGCACTCCAGGCTGAAAAACTGGAGAATATAAGAAACGAAGTAAGCAGGAAGAGGAAGAACAGGGACCAGTCTTCTAAGAAAGGAATGAGTGCTCCAATGCCTGAGAGGAGTACACGGGTTCACCGCGGCGAAAGTTAATTTGCTCGCTGCGGCGTAAGTTCCCATTTCGCTGCGGCGAAACAACATACGCCGCGGCGATGCCTACCTTTGATTATGAGGGATCTTTTTCTAAATTTTCAACTTCTAAGTCTTCCCTCCAAGCCCAAGCCTCTTGCTTCTGTATCCGATGTTGGGCTCTAGAAACGAGGTCCAACATTGAATGGTGAACTTAATATGATCGTGTACAAATGAAGTGCAAACCTAAGTTCAATTAGACATATTTGATTTATGAAATGAGAGTAATAATAAGATGTGAATTTAGGTAATATACCCAGGATTGTCATTGAGCATGCATTATACATGAAACATATGAATATGTGTACAATTGAATGTTTATGCAATTGTGCAATCAATAATGTGTGTGCAATGTGTGTATTGCATAATGTTGGTATACAGGATAGAACGTCTCTAGATCATAGAAGCTAATGCTAATCTAGAGTGTACTGTGAGTCGACCTAGATAGTCTAATTTTCATTGTTTGTTCTATTTTAAATTTATGCATTAAA
This sequence comes from Erythroxylum shatona, assembly GCA_027568895.1. Lineage (NCBI taxonomy): Eukaryota > Viridiplantae > Streptophyta > Magnoliopsida > Malpighiales > Erythroxylaceae > Erythroxylum > Erythroxylum shatona. Next base: position 8,149,417 of record JAOSBK010000004.1, read on the forward strand.
TTACTATTGATATGATTGATGTGAATGTAATTGAGACAATTCCAGACATTAATAGTTTGAGGAGTTTAATAAATGTGAGAACATTAAAAGTGCTCCTTGTATGTAAATCTGATAGAAATAAGTGATTCTTAACATAATTGTTGAATGCCAGACTTAAGTACGATGACATGTGAAAGTGAATGTGTAAAGTGACTGATTGATCTTATGTGATTGATGCATTCTATTACATGAATGCATGACAACATAAAGGCTGTTGTGACCAGAGTAGCCACCGAAAAAGAGCTTAAAGCTCAGAAAGTGAAAAAGAGCTTAAAGCTCATAATGTTATTAAGAGCCAAAGGCTTTTTATGTATAATGAGCTCGATATCTCCAATAGATACTATATAGTTATCAATGAGCCCGATATCCATAATAGATATGGGACAGTTATAGACACTCGGTCATAATAATAACAATTGAAAGTGAGTCTCATAGGCATTGCATATAAAATTGATATATATGTTTTGAATGATTAAAATGAACTGTATGACAACTCTGAATGTGAAAAGTGAAATAAGTGATCAAAGTGATATGTGATGCTAAATGATTATTAGTGGATTGATATGAATTATATGATTACATGAACTGTATGTGCTATGTGATATGAGGGAGCCATCGAGGATGGTTAACTCACTGAGTTCGAAAAACTTACTAAAATTACAATATTATTTTTCAGGCTCAGAGGAGTTACCCCATTAGGCAAACGGGAGTCTAGCCACTGCATTCGAGTAAGAGATAGAGATTAGGATCAGTTCACGTCTTTATAAAATTTTCATTATTTTGTATCAAATTATGTATTCAAAAGTATTGTACAATGTATATATGATTGAGCTTGTAATGTAATGACATTATAGCTACAAGTGGTTTGTATCTGTAACGGGCCCAAGTGGCTACTGAATTGTTGATGATATGCATAATGGTTGTAACAGTGTAATTGAAAATTTTTATCAATAAAATGGGTTGAAAGTTCCATTATTGTTTTTTCACATATGCGTGTGATATTTCAGAAAAATTTGTAATGAATTTGATTGACTAACTGCTCTAGCATGCCACTGTTGTTGAGTATGTTCTCGAATATCATATGTATGCTCAGGGATATGCACTATGAGAGTGGGATGCTACAATTTGGTATCAGAGCCCAGATTTAGTATCTTACATAGGCATTTTTTGAAGTATATGTCAAGTTATAAGCATTTTAGACATGTCATAGCAGGCAATAGCAACTGATCCTTAGTCTGAGTCACGTTTACATGAGTCACACGCATGAACATTTGTTAAGAGTTTGAGATGATAGAAACAATGAAAAGAACTATGATCTGTCAGAATGTGAGAGAATGAAAGTTTGTGGATATTTAGAAATGAGAAATAATATATGGTTATATATGACAGATAAAGATTCAACGCATTTGTATTGGAGGATGAATTATGGAATACGACATCAATATTATACTGTGGTGATATATCTTCGAATGTGATATAGGTGTGAATGCATTGTCATGGATTGTTTGAGGAAAATAGAGATATAAGTAGAAATGATGAGATTAAAGTATACAAGAAGAATGTAATGAAAGAAAAATTTTATTATGACCTTAAGAAGATGAAATTGGAATTGAAATGGTTGTTGATTAATGTGACAAGAGTTATGATCCACCATAAGAATATATTAGTGGAATTAATATCAAAATTTCATAATAACTACGCATCAATAATTTTAAATTGATTGTAAATATACATATGTAAGATGAAATAAATGATGATTGAAAGAGGAGATAAATGAGAACGAGATAAGTAAAAAGCCTCTAAGGTTAAGTTGATTTGTTATTATGAGTGCATATTTCATAATGTGATTACTTTGACAAGTGTTGTTATTAGAACATATATGTTATATGTTTGGAGATGATATAGGAAGTGATCTGTGACTTATTAAATGCTTATTAGTCTTAGCCCCTATAGTTAAACTTATGAGATGACTCAAAGTAGCACATGAAAGCATTTATAATGATCAACTGGGGATAGATTGAGACTGTAAATGATGTTACTTTGTGTGATAAATTTGAGAAAAAGGAAGGAAAAAGAAGTAAGACACGATCGTGGCATAGTCCCTACGATTGTGGTTGAGATTAATTAGTTCTATCACGATTGTGAAAAGGTCCACCACGATTATGGCAGGCACAAAAATAGAAATGTAGTTTAGAATCAATTGTAATCTAGGTATCATTAATGAATGATATTAATTGCTGACTTGTCAAAAAATACATCCTTATATAAGATGCAATGATCTTCTTGAGGCACTAAGAATGGCTGATAAGTAATGATGAAAACAATTGATTGATAAGGATTACATGAATAGTATAGATGATAGTAGCAAGAAATCTTCTTTTGAAGAAGAATTTCACTGAATTAGGTTAATTAGACCAGATGGTTTATTTTTAAGAATGGTCAATAAAGGAACAAATCATAAATGAATATTTAATAAATGAAAAGTGAATATTGGAGTCCCATTTTTTATCGGAGACTGAAGCATAAGAAGTTGAATATGCTACAGAGAGTACATATAGCTTGTTGATGAAAGGTAATCCATTTACATTATTAGGTTCATGAAATTGGGATGATATTATTGCTATTACTGAAGGAGCTTAGGTTCACAATGTCACGACCCAGTACCATATCGAGCCCATAACAACCGCTGAATACTTAGGTTAAGGATGCTCATAGTATCCTTAATCCAACTATGCAATGCTAACTAAGTATCTCTTATCTTTTCTAAAAAAAACTGGGTAGCACAACGGTTGTATTTTAAAAATCCCAAAACTCACTCAAATACCTGCAAACAATTTTTAAGCACACTTCTATATTCACATCCAACCACAACTTCAGGACTTTAATGTTCACTCAAAGCAATCTCAACAACAATATCAAAAGTTTATATTTAAAGTCTTTTACAATAACAAAACAGTCAAGAGTTAAATTTATAAAATCATAAATCATATCAATATAACCAATCTAATAAAAACAGTAAAACAGTTCATAAGCCACTATGCAACTAAAGTCCAAAACAGAAACTACTTGCATGTGGTAATACCCTAAAAATGTAAAAAGACTGCACCATCCACTCAGAGATTCAAGCTCACTAAATAATCCTGCATGGTTGGAAGGTAAAGAGTGTTGGGCACCCCGCCCTCGTAAGACACATGTCCGATGTCCTAAGTGACATTTGAACACGCATCTGATAAGGGTGGCGTGCTCACACCAGTCAGTCAACAAAATCACAAATTGAATTCTTCAGAACAATTAAAGCTCTATGTCTCTAGTTTATTTTGAAACAACAAGCATCTTATTCAGAGCTCTATAGATCAAGATATGATTAATAAGACAAAGTATGTTTATAACCAATTAATGCTCTTCTAACTGATTTCATCACTTTCTTTCCATCAATCTTTTTTAGTCAACATCAAAGGCTATCAATTTTTATGGGGAGATAGATAAATGTGTTAGGAATCTATTGGTTTAAGAATCAAGTCATTTGGAGGTCAGATGACAAAGTTATGGCTAAAAGAATCAAACATGGTTAGGTTTGGGAAAACCTTCGGGTGCATGATCATGACTTCCCATGCAAAACTTGATGAAATGATGGAATTACCCTTGAAGTTACAAAGTGAGATCGCATCGTGACCCTTGTGATCGCACCAGTGTGTGAATAGCGTAGCTCCTACTCAAACATCCCGAGTGCGATCACACCACACACTCTCGCGATCGCATCTTATTCTTCCTTAAATTCCAGCTTCGGTCGCGCTCGCACCATTATTCCTCACAGTCACACCAAATACCTTTTTCCTTGTTTCTTTCACCAAATTTTCTCATCTTTGTTTCCATTATTCTCTTCTCCTCTCCCTTTAGTTTACATTTCCTTCCTCTCCAAAGCATTCCTAACGGTTCCTACATCCATTCTAACATCAAATTCGCTCATAATCTTCCCAAAGTCAATTCTTCTAGTGCAATATCACTTCATATCAATTCAACCACTGAGTTTATTTCATTAACTCATAAATCTCAACATAATTGATTTATCACATATAACTAATTCTCATCATTCATACATTCCTATCCTTTTTTTGTAACATATCTCTCAACTCTGATATCCAAAGATTTCATACTTTATATCATCAGAAAGCTAAGAGGATAAACTAAAACTTCCAAAAAGATAACTTTGTCCAAATCGCTATGGATTAATACAGTTTTGCCCCTGAATTAAGAACACAGATTTTACCCCTATGAAATGCAATGCGAAAACTCGGAAAGTCATGAGCCAAATATAAATATATTTCATTAACATCAAAAGATAAGAGTTTTATAAAGCTTTAATGGGCATTTCAAGCCATTATACATCATGTCTCAAAATGCCAAAATACAAAAGGTACATGAATGAGTAAAACATGAAATGTGACTAAAGCCTTGTGTTTATATAATTAATCTCAAAATACAAAAGTATGAAAATTTGGAGTGATGTCGTGACTCTTTACTACTCGGTCTCTTACTCATCACTTGAATATGGGAAGGAGAATGGGGGTGAGCTTAAAAGCTCGTGGGTAATAAGCTTATAATTGGAAACAAGCAAAACCATTAAAAATGCTCCATGTCATAATCACTTTGCGTCAAAATCCATAAAACACATAGCTTCAAAAATCTCACATTATCAAACAATTCACAAGCAACATAAGTCATGCATTCATCAAACTTGTCAACACATTCTAAACACATAATCACATCAGAAATGGTTTGGGTAGGTTCGTAAAGAAAACGTACTAACACATTCTCACATAATGGTCTTGTGTAGTGGTAAACAGAATGTACTATCACAATTCAACATAATAGTTTTGTGTAGTTATAAATAGGAGGGAGTTTATGAAGGAGTTTCGTGTCACTAGCGGGTAGGCAGGAGAAGCCTTTAATAAAGTAACAATACACTTAATGTAATAGAACGGACAACCATAAACCCACACAATCATGCATTTCACATCTTGTAAACATGTTGCCCATAATGGCACATTTTCAAAACATGATATCATAAACATTACATCTTTTCAAAAACCATTTTCACATTCTTTCCATAAATTATCAACACAATTCATATGCCAAATGTATAGTAATTTCTCAAAGCATTTAAATAGTAATAAATTCATTTTTATAAAGTAGTTGAAAAAAATTAAATGTCCTTTATTTGAAAGAAGCATTAATGACTTATTTACTCAATTGTAAACATGAAACCAACCTTGAATTTCTTGCTTAAAAATTTGCTTAAGAATACCTCTCCTCTTGCCCTTCTTGATTTCCTTCAACAATAGCAAAAATCCCGTTCAATAGGAATTTAAATTGAAAACCTTAATAACACACATTCACTAAAATTGATCCTAGAATACTTAAACCCATGCATTTCCTAAGCTTCATGAACCAAAACCCTTCCAAAAATCCAAAAGATCAAAAATCTTACCTTAACTCTTCTCCAAGCGAAGAGATGTTTGGCTTAAATGAAAGCTCTTCTCTTCCTATTTCTTTTTCTCCTCTTGAACAACTTCAAATTCTCTCTTGAAAACTAAGAAATGATGTAACCCTACTTGCTCTTCCTTCTTTCCTCTCAAGAATCGAAGCACTCACTTCTTTCTCTCTTATTTTTGTTTCTTCTCTTCTTTCTATCTTCAATTCACGTTTTCTCTTCTCAAAAGCAAGACAACATTTTCCTCTTCTCATTCTACCCTTAATGAGTGCTAAAAGTCCTCTTTACCCTTCCTTTCATGCTTGATGAACTCAAATGCTTAAGTGACATACCAAAAATGCCCTTTATGCATTCTTACCACTTTTAATTCAACTAACCCATATAATAAATCCTACTAACCCTGACATAATAATTAACTCCAAAAAATTTTATTCTATCAAAATCTCATAATTTATTTAAACCATGTTTAATTCAATAAGAAAAGAAATTTGGGGGCCAACATTTCTCCCCTTCTTAAAAGAATTTTTTCCTCAAAATTCTTACCTGAATCATTGAAGAGGTGTGGATACTTCTCCTTCATAGCTTCCAAAGGCTCCCATGTGACCTCTTCTGCATAATGGCTTCTCCATAGGACTTTAACTAGCTGAACTGTCTTGTTCCTGAGGACCTACCTTTTCCTTGGTGTCTAAAATCTCCACTAGAGTCTCCTCATAAGTCAAATCATCTCTTAATTGAATTTCAGTGATCTGCATGATGTGAGAGGGATCTGATCTATACCTCCTCAATATGAAACATGAAAGGCATCATGTATATATGACAATTCTGGTGGCAACGCCGACCTATAGGCTAGCGGTCCAATCCTCTAAAAAATCTTGTAGGGACCGACATATCTTAGGATCAACTTGCCCTTCTTGCCAAACTTCATGACTCCTTTGAAAGGAGATGTCTTAAGAAAGACTTTTTCACCAACTTCATATTCCATTTCCTTTCGGTGTGCATCAGAATAGCTTTTTTATTCTATCATGAGTTGCTTTAAGCCTTTGCTTAACTAGGTTGACCTTGTCTACTATCATTTGGAGTAACTCTGGTCCTATCAATTTCCTTTCTCCTTCTTCATCGCAGCATATAGGAGTTTTAGATCTTCTTCCATACAATGCTTTATAAAGAGCTATCTGAATGCTCGAGTGTTATGAATTATTATGAACAAATTTAACCAATGGCAAATGCTTGTCTCGAACTCCTTTGAAATCCATCACATATGCCCTGAGCATTCCCTCAAGGGTCCGAATGGTCCTTGTTGGACCAATGATGGTTGACAAATTAAATCCTTTTATGTTTTGATAATAATAAAATGTATAGAATTGGTTAAGAAATTATTTCAGGTATTTTGGGATTGATATTCAATAAAAGAATTGTGCAAATCAAGATAGCATTAATCTTTGATGGGCAAGAGATTAATCATTGTGGAATCAAGATGGAAATTACCTTAAATGTGCTAGAGATATTCAAAGATGAAGATTATGGGAAGATCTTGTTAAATCTATCCGTTGGAGTCATCACTAGTCGACTACAATGTGGCAAGTCGACTAATAATATTCAGATATGTAACTGGGCATGAAATAAGTCGATCAACTTGTTACAAGTCAACTATTAATCAAGTGAATAGGAGCACTAGTCAACTATCATCACATAAGTCGACTATTTGAAGAGCGGAGATGAAACTCGCATGAAAAACGTAAGAGTCAGTCGACTAATGCTTTGGAGACAAGCTGACTATAATTTAGTAGTCGACTATAACATCTCGACTAGTGGACTATCAGGTAGCTGACTATAAGGTACTAGTCGACTATAACAGCTTGACTAGTCGACTATCAGATAAAGTTGAACAAAATTGATCTGAATTATTCACAAATGGAAAGGAGAAAGTTTAGCAACTTCTATGAGAAATCAAGCAACGGCTAGAAGAGAAATTAAAATGTCTATATTCATCTCTAGCCTACAAATAAATAGAGACACATCAAGGGAATTATGTATTGAGGTCCAAATCAAAGCATACTACTATAGGTCCATAAATTTGCTCTCATTCTACTCTTAGCTTGGCCTAAATTTCATTCATTTTGTACTGAGAGTTATTGCTTTCAATTTTCTATCTTGTTACTATTGTGAGTTAGTGATTAGTGAAAAATCACTTATGAGGTAGGATTTGTGCCGAAAAACAAATCGATTGTACGGGTAGCTTGAGCCGGAAATCAAGTGATGTTGTAAAAGTTCACACTAAACTAGAAAGTGTGCAGTAAAGTGGTTTGTCAAATCCTAAGTGAGAGCTTAGGTAGAGGACGTAGGTCTTAGCACCGAACCCCTATAAAAACAGTGTTTGCTCTTCTTCCCTATTCTTTGCATTTAAATTTGTTTAAGTTGTTTTGTGCGAACTAACTTCTGATTATATTGTATAATTTTACGAAAAGCTTTAAAGATCTATTCAACTCCCCCTTCTAGATCGTTTACAATTGGTATCAGAGCAGAAGTATCCAGGGATGGCACACAATAACCTAGTGGAAGAAGGTAACACTAATAATCGCCCTCCTTTGTTTAATGGTACTAACTATTCTTCTTGGAAAAATCCTATGAAGTATCATATTATAAGCGAGGGAGTGGAGTATTGGAAGATCATCATCTTCGGTCCACATGTTCCATTGAAAGAAAATGGCGAGGT
>JAOSBK010000004.1:8159077-8170241 GCA_027568895.1 Erythroxylum shatona
TCACTTGCCACGTGTCATTTCCTCATGCTCTCTCTTGAATTTTCTTATTTAACTAGTCCATTTGTCTCCAATTTTTACTCTAATTGTCTCCCAATTTTTAATAGCTCTAATTTATAAAACCTAAAATCATGTATCTAAATTTTCGGTGCCATTGGACAAAACTTTTCGGTACCGAAAACCATTCGATTCGCCGCCTGGCAATTTTTTTTCCGTCCGGGAAGTTTCCCCGAAAAAAATTCCAGAAAAATTCCTAAATTTTTCCAAAAATACAAAACACATAACAGTCCACTCCAAATAATTTTTCAAGCACGAAATCATTTTTTTTCCACAGAAATTACATTTAGACACATATACCGGGAAATGTCATAAATGCATGTACAGTCAATTTCATGTGCAATTTCACTATTCACGTGTAATGGTATGCATGAATATTGCAACACAATACTAAACACTCTCGACCCTTTCCAAATTACTATTTTACCCTTCCCATCGGGGGCGGGATATTACAGTAACTTAGCTCCATATTGTGAATCATAGATGGAATCTTAAATCTCCTTACCTTTCCTTGCTTTGCTAGTTTCTCCCACCTTTTCTTTTTCCTTTGTCTTTCACTTTCTCCCCCTTTTGTTTCCTTTGATAATGATTTGGAAAAGGCTCAACTTTAGATTGTTGAAGGGTAGGTGTTAGACTGACATTCAAAGAGGTAGAAGTCTTTTTTTACTTCATTAGGTATGAGTTCTCTATTATTTCTCTCATCACTCACCTTGATGGCATAAATTTGCTCTCTAGGATTTTTCTCAGTGTTACTAGGGAGGGTTCCTAGATTCCTACTAGATATTTGGTTTGCTAATTGGCCCATTTGAGTTTCCAAGTTTCGGATGGAATCTTTTTTATTGCTCAAGGTTGACTTTGTTGCATTCATGAAAATTTGGCTACTTTGCATAAATCTGATTCACTAATAAAGGAAGTTGTGGTTAGGATAAGTGTTTTGAGGGCTTCTTTAAAATCTAATTTCTTTTATAGTTGTAAAACCTAGAAGGAGGTTGATGGATAGTTTATGAAGGAGGTCTATTGTTGTTGTTTCTCCAGGAAAAATTTGGATGGTTCTTCTAACTGGGGTTATAAGGGTTACTATAAGGATTATTTGTCTTGAAATTTGCGTCAGCAAAGTTAGCACTTTTAATAAATTGAACATTGTTAAAGTGATCACCTGATTGGCATTTATGATTCAGGTGCCATTCCCTACATTTTGGCCTCCTTAAGTCGTCAATTTTCTTAGCCAAAGTATCCAATTTTGTAGTAATTGCTATAGAATCATCAATTTCATCAACTCCTCTCTTTGTTAGCCTTTCAATAGGCCAATTATAGGAATTAGATGTCAACTCCTCTAGTAAGGACCATGCAAATTTAGGAGTTTTGATCATAAAAGATCCACTAGAGGCTGCATCAACATGACTCCTTGTATTTGTATTTAGCCCACCATTGAAAGTTTGAATTTGAAGCCAATCTAGAAGATCGTGATGTGGACATCTTCTAAGCAATTCTTTAAATCTCTCCCAAGCCTCATACATTGGTTCTCTATCAAATTGCATAAACATAGTGATATCATTACGCATTTTGGTAGTCTTTAAAGGAGGAAAACATTTGCCTAATAATTTTTGTACAATCTCTTCCCATATGGTGATGGATCTTGCTGGCTGTAAAATTAACCAACTATTAGCTTTATCTTTTAGAGAAAATGGGAACAACCTAAGTCTTATGGCATCATCACTAACTCCATTATGCTTAAATGTGTCACATATTTCCAAAAAATTAGTTATATGCAAGTTTGGATCCTCATTTTCTCCACCACTAAATTGTATTGCATATTGAATCAATTGAATAATGGTAGGCTTTATTTCAAAATTATTGACTTGAATTGCACACCTGCAAATTCTAGAACTTGCTCCATTAATTGTAGGTGTTGCATAGTCCCTCAATGCACTCTCTTCCTTGAACATTACCATCATATCTAAAGTTTTAAGGACTTTGATTATGCTGCTAATGTTTAGCCCACATCCTCTTTATTGATAATTTCTCTTTGTGTTCTCCTCAAAATTTTGAATGTACATTCAATTTTAGGAACTAATGGATGAACCTCTCCCCCTCCTGATCGGGTCATAAACAGTCACCAACTTGCTGTAAAAACAAAAAAATATTATTAGATAAAGGAAAAAATGCTCGAATTAGTAAGTTTGCTTCCAAGATTATGTATACAATCCCTAGTAATGGTGCCAAAAACTTGATATAAGGTAAACTTTCACCTAGCAAGTGCACTAGAATTATAGTATAGCAATATAGATATTGTTTCCACGAAGATTGATCACTAATACTCAAAATCACACCTTTAACTACTATTCAAGTTGTCGATTATGAAGTTATTGACTAACAATTAATATCTATCCCAAAATACTTAAAGAACTAATTAATTCACTACAACATACCAAAATTCAGCTTTCCCTTACCCACTCTACCATGAAAAGCTCTAAACATACTTTCTTTACATGAATTTATGTAGTTTCTTCTAGTAAAGTCAGTCAGATTTCATGTTCTAACTAACTATCTGGATTAATTTTTGACTTCAAACACCCAATTTTTTAGGTTATATAATCAATCAAAAACTATCTAGATGTATTAAAAATCAATGAAACTTATGTAATATTACCACCAAAATTGTCTAAGAGTCCAATATTTCAGGTTGTCTTAGTTATCCTAGTTATGCTTTATTAAGATCTAATAACCAATTCCATACATGTATCAATTAAAGGTTTACGTTTTAGGTTGCTTTAATGAATAACTTGCATAAAAATCAAAGAAGCATTAAGAACATATTAAAGTATAAATTCAAGTGCTAAAAGATAGCAATTAAACAATTAAATCATGGTAGAATAGGATTCGGTTCAACCTCCCTTTAGCGCTAAAAAGAAATTAAGCTAACATGTTTGCAAACAAAAACACAACTAGTAATAAATTCAGAAAAGACACGATGGAAATAATATAACGAAAAATGAAACTAGGATAATCACACCTTCCTAGCTTTCTCTCTTGAGTGCAGGTTATGTATGTTGTGTTGGGTGTGAAATATGATATGTGAAAGCTCCTTTTATACTAAAAATTTCGTAATATCTGCGTCATAGTCTTATTAGGAAGGTCTTTCTTGATTTAGAAAAATTTTGTATGCCTATTTTGGAGTCCTTTTGCATATAGAATTAGTATATGACCACATCTCTTCAATCCTTCCTATTTTTAGCTCCAAAATTCCTAAATTCTAGTAAGACTTCTACAAAATAACATAGATCTAATTAAGCAACAAATTAGAAGTCTAAATTAACAAAATAGGGTACAAAGTTATATTAGAATAGAGAAAACATACTAGATAGTACTGCAAAATTTTTAGGCATCAGAAGATCATCTTCGTGGTAAATATTATGCTTTATATCAGTGAGGTAAGCCTGCTCATTTTCTTTTTATTATTTTTTGGTAAGTGGAATTCGAAGCTCTTGGAAAGGGGGCTCGTGCCTTGAACTATTTCTTGCTTATTTGTTCCACTAAATCCAATTCGACTTTGACCTACTTTGAACTTGGTTGTGCCTATTGCCATTGTAGAATATCAATTTTGGAATAATCTATTATGTTTTGAATGCCACTTTAATTATCTTTCCAAGAATAACCATTTCCTTTGGTTTACATAATTGCATTATTAGCATTACAAGATCATAGGCTTAGGTGTCATGAGTTGCAAATTTTAATGTTGCATTAGAACCTATTGAAATGAGATGCCAAAATGGATGGCTAAGTGACCAATTGTCGGGAACCATTTTCCTCTTTTCTGAATCTTTGTTGAGGCTTCCTATATCTTGGAAACTTACACAGGCAAATCAATGCTATTCATTGGAATCATTTTAGTATTAATATACTATACATATTTAAAACTAACTCCCACTACTTGCTATGTCACTGAGAAATGCTATTTGCTTTGTAAGAATGAACTTCTATGAAAGAGTTTTACCTCTTGATCATCAGACATCATTGAAACTTTTTAATGAAACAACTAAGCTACCTCCACTAGAAACGTCAATTCATGTTTCCTGTTGTTTATTTTGTTATCATTTGGTCATGATTAGACATGCTTGTTTTATTTTGATAGCCATTGTAAAGAAATCAGAATTTTCACTGTCAAATTACTCAACTCATATGATGTATATTGTTTTCAGATCGTCCACCTGATAAGGAATCGTTAGATTAGAACACAAGACTGAGGATTGTAGCTAGTGCAGCCAAAGGCTTGGAATATTTGCATGATAAAGAAAACCCTCCTGTTATTTATAGGGATTTCAAGTTATCTAATATATTCCTTGATGAGGGATTTCATCTAAAGCTTTTTGATTTTGGGTTTGTAAAACTTAGACCCACTGATGACAAGTCACATGTTTCTATGATGGTTATAGGAACTTATGGTTATTGTGCTCCTAAATATGTAATGACTAGATAACTCATAGAAAAATCTGACGTATACAGTTTTGGTGTAGTGTTCTTCGAGCTTATTACTGGATGTAAAGCCATTGATAACACTTAACAACATGGAGAACAAAGTCTTATCATATGGGTAATAAACTATTCATTTGTAGTATTCATCACCTTCTTATCTTCCTATAAGATGAACATGTTGTGGCCTGAATAATTGTGGAATGATGGCATTTCTGTAACCTGCAAGCGAGATCGTTATTCAGTGAATGTAAGAAATTTCCAATGCTGGCAGATTGATAATTCTTTGTGTAAGAATACGAAGATGACATTTTATTTAGTGAATGTTGACATATATACAGGAGACAGTGTTGTACAAAAAGAAAAAAATATTCTCTCTCATCTAATGAACTAATATTCTTTGTGATTATTTACAACCTGTTGTTGCATGCCGTTCATTTGTCTAATGTAGAAGGTAGGGTGGTATGGGCTTGTCTACAGTCCCCCCTCAAGTCGACGACGGTGAAAGCAGACCCAACTTGATGACGTTCGAAGACAGGGCCATAGATAATAAAGACTTGGTGAAGCAATCAGCTAACTGGGAGGATGATGGGGTGTAGGAAGTGGAGAGGAAGCCTTCGATGACAGCGTTACAAACAAGGTGACAGTCAATTTTGATGTGCTTTGTCTATTCATGAAACACTGGGTTTTTTGAAATGTGAATGGTTGTTGCATTGTTGCAATATAGGGGATAGGTAGGGACAATGGAAGTTGCATGTCTCGGAGTAAGTATGTGATCCAACTAGTCTCACATAAAGCGTTGGCAATGCTCTTGTACTTGGCCTTTACGGAAGATCGACTTACGGTGTGTTGTTTGTTAGTTTTCCAGGATACTAAAGCAACTCCTAACATAATGTAATAGCCAATAAGGGATTTTTGTGTATAATTGCATCCGGCCCAGTCAAAGTCGGAGAAAACTTGGAGGGGTACTGTTGGTTGTATGGGATACAGAAGGCAGTAGGCTATCATTTTCTTGAGGTAACGGAGGAGAAATAACGTGTCCCAATGTGGCTAGCATGGTGTGAAGGTGAATTGTGTTAACTGATGGATGGAAAAAGCAACGTCAAGTTATGTTAAGTTTAAATAAAGTAGCTACCCGACTGTCCGGCGGTATTGATCAGGGTTGTTTAGTAGGGGACCATCATTGAGTGTGAGTTTTTTACCTTGAGGAAATGGAGCAATAGCTTCTTTCATGTTTGGTAAAGTGGCTTTCAAGAGGATATCCTATATGCATTTGTCTTGTGAAAGAGATATGCCTTCGTTTGAACGGTGTAGTTCGATTCCAATGAAATATTTAGCTGGTCCCATGTCTTTGATAGTGAGCAGATTGTGTAAGTATGTTTTTACATCCAGAAATAGTTCCTTTGAAGGACTGATAAGGAGGAAATTGTCGACGTAAATGACTGGAGCTAGAAAATTTTTAATAGAACCTTTTATGAATAAACAGGGATCAGAAGTGGACTAAAGAAAATCATAAGATTATAACTTAGACGTGATTTTGTGGTTCCACTGATGACCGGCTTGTTTAAGGCCATATTTAGGTTTACATAATCGACATACCTGACTTGGAGCAGCTTTTGAATACCCCTGGGGAGGATGTATACAATTCTTCATTGATAGATCCATGAAGATAAGCGTTGCTGATGTCGCAGTGGTGCAATGGCCATTTGAAGGCAATGGTGATCGCAATGAAAACGTGGACTGTGGTGGGCTTAGTGACTGGGGAGAAGATCTCAGTATAGTCCAATCCTTCCTTCTAATAGTAGCCACAAACCACTAATCTGGCCTTGGGACGATCCACTGACCGTTCTGGTTTCCATTTGATTTTGAAGATCCATTTGGTATGTAATGCATGTTTGCCTATCGGGAGAGTGGCCAATTCCCATGTGTTTTTCTATTCAAGTGCATCTAGCTCCAACTTCATAGGACTGACCCAATGTAACATCCTTGTTACCTTAACATGTTACCCATGTTAAGGCTAAAATAGTAAATGTGAGAGATTTATTGAGAGATTAGAAATGCATTTCATGCTCATGCATTATGTGATATGCACAAACATATGAATATCGAATCTTTGCACATGAAAATGATTGTACATGCATTCATTAATATTCCAGGTATAATTGTTCATAAATGTTATTGTTATTGAGAATTGTGGTTTGTTTGTATTGAAAATTGATTTGGAGAGTGTAATTGTTGATTTAGAATTTTTGGAGAATTTTAAGAAAATTTTTGGAAATTGTGGGGTAATTTTTAAACTAGGAAAAATGCCAAGTGGCAAAACAAATGATAAATAGTAGTAGAATTTACTGTCAAATGGCAATGAAAATTTTGATAAATGATTTTAGGAATTATTGACAAGTGTTATTGAAAATTTAGAGACAATTGGATTAGAAAATGGAGACAAATAGGTTAGTTTTTAAAAAGGGTCCAACTGGGACCATAGGAAGGTGACAAGTGGTAGTGACAAGTGTCACTACCACTCATCACTCCTCTCTCTCATGACACTCTTCACTTGAAAGACTAAATAAATGTTTTGTCTTTCATTTTAACTCTTGCTTTCTTCATATTTTTGTGGCTTCTTCTTCTTCTCATCTTCTCCTTCATGATTTTTGACTCACCCAAACCTCCATTAAGTTACATCTTGCTTCTATCTTTCACCTGCTACTCTCACCATATCATCTTCTTCCTTGTCACAAGAAAAACCTATCCTTACCTCCTTCAAGATGATGATTGTGTGATGCTTGGGAGCTAGGGCTAAGTGTTGCTTTTGAAGAATTGAATCTAAATCAAGTAAGTTATGCTTTAAATGTCATAGGTATGGTTAATTTAAGTTAGAATGATGAGTAAATTGAGATTTGATGACTTGGTTATGCAATGTTCATATATCTGTCGTGGGTGATGAAAAATTTATGTAAATGTCTTTTTTTTTATATGAAGGATGGGTAATAATTCATATATTGTTATAGATATGTTTTTGAGATAGAATGATCATCAAAAGGGTGTTGGATGAGTGCAGAAAATTGTTGATGAATGGGAAAATGTATGTGCTCTGTTTTTGGTTAATAATCAAATATAGATCATGAATTGATTTGGCAATTTTTTGGATTTGAAATAGAGTTGAGAATGAGTAGTGATGGGGTAGAAAAGGTGATCTTGGTATGAGTTGTGTTAGGGTAAGATTTCGAAACAAAATTTATCTTTGTGTATGCTTCTATGTCTTGGCCATAACTTACTTTGTAGTTGTTCAATTGGGGTGATTTTTAGATTGGATTAATCTAGAGACATATGGCTACATTTCTTATGAAGATAATTAATTTAAATTCTATCTTTAAGAGTCTTAAATTTTGACATGAAATTGGGAACTTGGTGTAGCAAAATCTATGGATGAATGTATATATTGTGTTCTCTTTTGAGTGAATGAGAATGTGTTCTATTTTTTGAGTGTTTATGAACAAATAGGGAATAAGAATTGTGTATGAATGATGTTGAGCTGAAAGTGAGGTTTACATGAAGAACTTAGTACCTGGAAATGATGAAATTTTAATATGAATTGCTTAATACTTAGGAATAAGATATGATATGGAAAAAAGATAAGAATTATGAATGATGAGATGTAATTGAATATAATGAATCAAATGAGTTGAAAGTTGAGAGTTTAATGAAATCTAATTGGTGTTTGAGTTGTTATGAAGTGATATTGCATTAGAAGAGGTGAATTTGTGAAGATAATGAGTGAAAGTGATGTTAGTATGGATCTAGGAAACATTGGAGATGGTTTGGAGGGGCTTATATTTGGCCAATTTCCGTTAGACAGACATTAGGTCTATTAAATAGACCTTCTTGGGTATGTAAGGACTCCTAGCCTCACCAATGTCTGTTAAATGGACATTAAGTCTGTTAAATAGACTTTCATGGGGCTGGAACCTAACCCCGTTTAAGTCCGTTAGGTGAAGGTGTAACGGACATACATGGTATATCTTTGTAAAATTGAATTTTTGACCCTTTAAATCGTAAAATCTCTTTTTTGCATCTTCACAAAAGTTTTAGATCTCGAATTCCTCTTTGAAACAGTCCTAAAATGACCCTAATCAGGCATCTATAGGGAAAGTTATGCCAATTGTCCCAAAATAGGTACAATATGATTGAGGACATAATCATGCGTGATTATATTGGCCATAACTTCACCATCTGACCTCCAAATGAATTGATTCTTGAACCAATAGATTCCTAAAACATTTTTCTATCCTTACATAAAAATTGGTAGCATTATGAATTTATTTGAAAAATTTTTATTGAAGGGAAGTGAGGGAATATGTTGGAATAGTATGAACTGATGTAATTTTACTGAACATGCTTGGGTATTTCGATTATATTTTGATTTTTAACCATCCAAATGAGATGATTTTTAATTCAAAGTAAACTAAGGAAATAGGGCTACAAATTACATGAGAAGTCAAATCTTGATACAGTCTCTAAGACTTTCAATTTCTGTATGGAAATTGAGTATATTGTATTATTTTAGTATAAGAACAGTAGACCCAGAATTTAGTTTTTTTTTGGGGAAAAATCTGGAAGTGATTCAATGAGTTATGAATTGTGATTTCAATGGTTTTATTAAGGTATAAACCTAAGTATAAACTATACTTAGGTGAGTTTCGAGATAGAATGAATTATATGATGAGGATAATGGAAAAATACCCGGGATTGTCATGAACACGCATGGTACATATTTCATTGCATACATGTACGTTATTAAAAACTTATAATTGTGCAAATTATGATATGTGTATGTTTTGCATGCTATAGAGGAACAAATAGAGTTCCATCTTCCAGACGTTGCAGGGACATAGAGGCAATAGCTTCTGGAGCAAACTGTGAGTAACCTAAACGGTTTTTCTTGATTGATTGTTTGTTTTTATTCTGTTTGAATTATTTGGATGAATGTGATTTGTTGATTTCCGGATAGAAGGTCCGATGATTGCGATATATTGAAGTGCTACTTGTATATGAATGTGATGAACTAAATGTTTCATGACATGATTGATATTAATAAATGCACTCCATACATGAATGCATAATCGGATAATGGAAGTTATGACCTAAGTAGCCATCGAAACTGAGCTTAAAGCTCCAAATATGAATAAGAGTAAAAGGCTCACCATGTAAAATGAGTCCTATATCCCCAACGGATAAGGGGCAGTATAAATAAGGTCGATATCCACAATAGATGTGGGACAGTTTAGGCCTCAGTTACAACAACGTAATAATTAGAAAAGAGTCACATAAGCATTTCATATGCATTTTATTAAGCATGTTAGATTGATTAAGATGCCAAATTGTCTACTCTTGAGCGAGAATGTGAATTGTGATGAATTATGCAAATTTGTGAAATATATGTTGTATGTATTGATGTGATGTATGAATTGAGTGGACTATCGATGATGGTTATCTCATTAAATTCGCAAAACTCATAAAAATTGCAACATTGACTTTTCAAGACCGATAGACTACTCTAGTTACTGAGAGACGCTACAAGCCATGTAGACTTGTGAATTCGGAAGAGAAGTCATGGCTCAAAGGTCGGTCAATTGGATATAGACAAATTAGATACATTTTGTGTATTTTCATCTTTCATATAGTACATTTTTGTATTAGGTTGTGATGTTGTACATGTAGGGAATGTTGAAAGGCATATTGTAGACCTTTAGTTTTTATGAAATGAAATCAGGAAATTTTTAGGTTTTAAAATATTGTGAATTTCTTAACGACGTTCATAAGAGAATAAGATATTTGATGCCAAGTAAAGTGACTATTGTGATTGATCATAGGTCATTATGATAGGTTATGTACTGGAATGTTCTCAAAGTGTCCCGGTATGTACCTTAGGGTAAAGGGGGATACACCCAAAGAGGATTAGTAATGGCAATAGTAAAAGATAAAGGATCATGTTCAGTAGCAACATTGGCCATGAATGCGATGAAGGGGGAGGAGTGAGAGAATAAAGAAGTATGAGATGGTGAACGAACCTGGGATGGCGATGTTGTAGGCGCGTCGAGGGATGGAAAGGAGGTTATGTAATCTTGTAAATAAGAAGGATGAGGCTTTATAGGAGTGCTGTGTCTGAGCGGTGGAGGATTATGTAGCGGTGGAGGTGGTGTTGGATCGCCTATGGCCCTAGTATTCATGATACGCAGTGAAATGGACCATACTACACAACAATAAGTATAATCGAAAATTATAACATGTACAAAATTACCTCTTGATGCGGATTGGTATTAGGATTTGTAGACGTTGTAGTGCGCGAACGTCTTCTATCGATATCCACACGAGGATGACCGATCCGGGCAGCGGCTAATGTATGCTAGAACGTGAAGTGAATCACACATTAGTATAGACTTAATATTCGATATACAAGACACATAAGAAGGGGGGTTGAATTATGCATCCGTTTTTTAATACAATCCCCTTTTAACCAAAACTTCTTTTATAAAAAAATTTGCTTTCTCAAAAGACTGAAAAATAGTATTATGAAGTATTTGTATCAATAATAGAAATTAAAAGTTGAGAGATGAGAGTAAGAATTGACACAGCAGTTTTA
>JAOSBK010000004.1:8252064-8263765 GCA_027568895.1 Erythroxylum shatona
AAATATGAGAAAATCAACAGTTAGGTACGAATAAAGACAATGCCCTGAGCATCCGCGCGCAACAAATAGAGCAAGCCAGTTGGAGGATTAGGCCACACGCACTCGCCGTGTACCATACCTGAACCCAAATGAACTAAAAAATCAGCACATTGGTTACCTTCACGAAAAACATGGGCGATAGTAAAGCTCGGCAGGGCAGCGAGGTGAGATCAAATGTTAGATATCAAGCAGGCAAGGGGATGAAAGGTTAAGACATCCGGGGGGAGGCTAGGCAGCGTAGTGCTTCCACAGAGTCAGATTTCACCACTAGGCCATCACACTGAAAGTCGCGGGCACAGGTAAGACCGAATATGAGAACCACGAGTTTCGTGATCATGATAGTGGTGATCCCTACAAAGCAAGAGAAACCCGCTACCCAGTTACCATGACTATCCCTAAGCAACTCACCAGTACCCGCCTGGCCAGAACTACTAATGACATTGCTATCAACGTTAAGCTTCAACCAGTTATCAGGGAGAGGGGCCCAAATAACCAGAGTCGGGCCCTGAGATTGGGGCCACCCACGGTGCTGATCAAGAAAAACAAACACTGAATTTTTAACTAGCAAATGGATCTGGCAAAGTTGCTCCAGACATGAGATTTGTTCACCTTCAATTACGAATTTATTTCTGAATCACCAAATGACCCAACATGTATTAATGAAGCGCCATGATCGGTACACATCCCTGTCATGTGGGGCACAATTAAGGAGAAGCCGTCTATACGTTTGCGGCTCTCGGTAAAAGTCATCGTGCAAGGAGACGCAAGCATTGTCCCATACACACTTGGCATAAGTGCAGTCCTGAAGTAAGTGAAGCACAATTTTCTGATGGGCTCCGCATCGCTCACATAATAGGGATGGACATAAACTCTCTTGCATACCTTACTTCATTTGTGAGAACTTGATTTCAAGCAACTAGCCACAAGAAGACTTTATGTTTCTGAGCAGCTTGGAGAGACCAAATCCATTTTCAGCCTGGGGCCATCCACTTATGGAACTGACGTGATAAAGTCACACCCGCTCCTAGCTGTATACACATATGAATGAATTGTTTTAACGTGCGATTGGTAATGAAACCGTAAATAGGCCACGTCGTTATTAAATAGAACAATTACAGGCACGTTATGTCGCAATTGGTTAGAATTATTCTGGATTAAGACAAAATTACTGGGCATGTTTGTCTGCTTTGGACTTCATATCTTGGTTGTTTAGATTTTCAATCACTCAGCAAATGTGGTGATTTTGACAGTGTGAAAAGGCCTCGTTGATACTTGACAAAGTGAGACCCGTCACTGCCGCTTACATCCATGCATGCGTCATAGAATAAACTCCATGGAATTCCAGACTCCGAGAGTTCTCTACCATACACTTTTTCAACATTTTCACTGGTTACGTATCTCATTTGTCGATAACTTGTGTTTATGGTATACTTGTTTTGTAATATAGATTTTGCGTTGTACTTTGGTACTGTAATTTCATATTGTACTGAAACTCGTCAAACGACCATGTATACGTGACTTCCTTTCCTGTTTTTACCAACCTAATACGGGTCCGGACTTTCAAATGTCGTGGCCACGGTTGGATCAGTCATCGGGGTTTGAAAGTCCACTTTTGATTGCAGAAACCAGAAAGATACCGATACATCAAATATCTCTTCTACGTCAGTTCAGACAAAGATGTCTTTGAGAAAGTGTTTAGCACTCCACAAAGTGTCTTCTTTGGTCCTCGTCACTACGGTTGGGAATTAAACTCTCTCGCCGAGACCCAGGACCATAACCTACCTACCACTGAACCAACAACCTCTTTTATAAACCCAACAACCAGTCTTTCTTTCTGCAAGACCGTAAAGAATTAAGAAATTACTATGCGTATGGTCTCGCTACTGACAACTTCCTCTTTAGCGCCACTTCTATGTACCCTTTTCCTCACTCTGACTTCTTCGACTTTCTCCGATGACACACCGACGGCATACGAAGTTCTCCAGGACTACGACTTCCCAGTCGGTATCATCCCAAAAGGGGTGACTGGTTACAAGCTTAACAAAGAAACTGGCGAGTTCTCTGCCTATTTGAGCCAAACTTGTAAGTTTCCCATTGAGTCGTACGAGCTGGAGTACAAATCTACTATTACGGGTGTGATATCCAAGGACAAGATCAAGGATTTGCAGGGCGTTCAGGTTAAGGTTCTGTTTTTTTGGCTTAATATCGTGGAAGTTGTGCGTGATGGTGACGAGCTTCAGTTCTCCGTTGGGCTTCTTTCAACAAACTTCCCGATTGAGAACTTCCTGGAGTGTCCTCAGTGTGGGTGTGGGTTAAACTGTGACAAGTTGAGGTCTAGCCTTGCTTCTTATTCGTAGGAACTGCGTTTGCTCTGTAGATGTAGCTGCTTATATGAAAATAAAAATGCTTTTATTTACTTATCTTCTCTCTCTTTTTGCAACTTGGTGATATATATTTAGAATATGCAATGTATAGAATGAAAACAAGCTCTCTTTAACCAAGGAAATTGTCGCTTGGTGCTGGGTGGGTGATTTTAGGTTGGGTTTGGAGAGAAAGTACTGAACTCGATTTAGGTTCCGTTCATCTCTGACACAATCATAAAGGGTATTGGATAGAAATTGAAAGGGCAAATCTTAATCCATAGAATTTGGAGGGCCACCAACCCGGAAGAATGTCAAATCCACATGCAATGGATTATATTATAATTTGTGAGGGCAGTCATCTCTTCTTCTCCATAAACATGTTCATAATGTTTTTGCTTTCTCTTGCGAGTTGGGACAATATATTTTCTTCAACCTCCAGATCACATGCCATTGCCAGAGTTTAACTAGCTGTCAAACCTACCACTTCCCAGCATGTACTCTGGAGAAAAAATCAAGCATAAACAGGGATTTACGTTTACCCGTACAGACCATACCTACAGAATGGCCTCTCTTTGCGGAATCTTCCTCTTTCTTGCTCTCTCATTACAGACAATCCCTGGAAGTGAGACAAAAACCGTTTATGAAATTCTCCGAGAATACGACTTTCCCATTGGCATCCTTCCCAAGGGAGTAACAGGGGGAGTTCTTAATTTACTTCAACAGCACTTGCTCCTTCAAGATCGATTCCTACGAGCTCAAATACAATTCCACTGTAACTGGTGTTTTAACCAAAGACAAGCTCTCAAGCCTGAGTGGTATCCGAGTTAAGGCGGTCTTCACGTGGCTTAACATTGTTAAAGTTAATCGCAGTGACGATGAGCTCGAATTCTCTGTTGGAATTGCATCTGCGAATTTTCCTGTGACAAATTTTGATGAATCCCCCACCTGTGGCTGTGGGTGTGGCTTTAACTGCGACAGGGCTAAAGTTGACAAGACCAAGCTTAAAGTTCTCGTGTCTTCGTCTTAATTCACTGTGAATGTGTGATTTGATAGAACAGAGTTGGTTATTATAAAAGTTGGGGCTGAATCAGAAAAAGAGATGTAGCACTCGTAATTGGTCTTCCAAACAGATTTCTGTCCTGTTTTTACTCGTAATGAAAGCATTACTTTCAAAGTCAAAGAATCCGTTGTGTTGTGTCTCCGATGTTAGACATAATAATGTGAGGTACAGTCACTTTTTTACGATCACAATGGGCGCAATTTCTGAGAGCTCGAGTGGTAGGTTGTTGGCAACGTTAGTAACATCAGGACCAACACAAGATCGTACGGTCTTAAGGGGTCCTGAATAGTCTTATATGTCTTCCCGATGTTACCTCATGCGGGTGATGCAACTATAGGTGACCTCTGGGTGATATAATTACATCCACTTAGCTACCTTTCAAGAAATCTTCCACACGTGCTTTGCGAGGTACGACTCTTAAACTGTCAGTCATAATGAAAGTATTACGTGGTGCGATAAACAACTACAAACTATTCACCAAACGTCGTCGTTGTAAATTGAAGGCTGTCATTTTGTTCTTATAGGCAGTGACCAACCAACGTTCTCAAGAAACAAACTAGATTTTCAAGGAAAATCGCAAATTTCCTTTGGCTGAATAAAAACTGATTGATTCACAGTTATGTCTATCTCGGCGGTTCTCCCCATCCTTCTTCTTCTCCTCCTATCGCCACTCTCGCCCAAGGCCATCTCCGGCGAGGTACAAACGGCTTACGAGATCCTCGCTGGTTATAATTTTCCGATCGGCATTCTTCCAAAGGGAGTGACAGGCTATGAACTTGACGAGAACACTGGAAAGTTCAACGCATATCTAAACGGTTCGTGTAGTTTCTCACTTGAAGGAAGTTATCAGCTAAAGTACAAATCCACGATCAGCGGAGTTATAAGCGACAATAAGCTTAGGGAATTGAGTGGCGTGAGCGTAAAGATTCTGTTTCTGTGGTTGAATATTGTGGAGGTGGTTAGAGATGGAGATGAGCTTCAGTTCTCGGTAGGGATTGCGTCCGCAAATTTTGGGATCGATAATTTTTATGTGTGTCCTCAGTGCGGTTGTGGATTGGATTGCGATAACGGAAGCAAAGTGAGCAAGCTTAGAACCAATCCTCTCGTTTCTTCTGTCTAGGGTTTATTATTCATTGTTATGCTTCTTTCACGCCTATTTCAACGGTATATGTGTTACGGAGTAAATTGTCGACCAAATATAGAAGTGGTGATGATGGAATGTGTTGATTTGGGCTTGGGATATGTCAAAACTGAGTTTTACTTTTCTATTGGAAATATTTTAAACATTTTGTGCTGTTTTATTTTCGCTTCTGTGATAATCCTTGCCCTAGAACCAGAATTATAGTGTCTGTTAAATTGGAAATGACTTGTATGATATAGAAAATTCCAATTGGTAGGGACACGAGCTGAACTCAATATAGAGTGGGATTACTCATTGTTGGTGGAGCATTCTATAGATGTGGCTTGTCTATACGGGATGTTATATTGGAACTGTGTATTACTTCTTCAAAGTTCTGAAAAGAATGTGCAGTGAGACGTTATATTGCCAGTGGAAGCAATCATGACAATCTTGGCTAATTTAAAGTTCTAACAATTTGATTGCTCGGAGACAGAGGAGGGTGGAACTTCCCTTTCCACTATATTTCTTTACCTGTTATTTTATTTGTAGTCAGAGTCCATGTTATTAGATGTCTGTGTAATATTTGATAGAATTACATGAAACCTATCAGGGAGTCAGAGACAACGGTAAACAACCTGCAGTGTTACTCCATGAGAATTCTCTGTGCTGCATCTAAATTAGTGGAAATAGGTCAGCAAACTTGTGAGTTTTAGTAGTTGCGTCAGATGCGCCATTATTGAATACTCATCAAAATTACCACTTGCAGAGCTAAAACATTAAACATGGCATCTATCTTCTATATCATTCTTTTCTTCCCCAAGTGACTAGTTCTTGATTGTCTAGTATTTTTCTTCAGTGCACTTCTCTGCTTCATTTGGGTGTGTTGGTGCTGTTCTACGCGGTCACTTTTTATAGGTTAATGAGTTGTATTTTGTCAGTGGTAGCGAAATGTAAGACCTTATCTTACCTTTTATGATGCCATTACTAATTCATAGAGATAGATTATAGAACAATGTCAAAAAAGCTAGTGTGCTGTTGGCCAATCTTCAGCCTACTTATTACTAAAGTGAGCCTACTAAGGTGAGAAAGAACTGGATGACCAGGGAGGACTTTGAGAACCTACAATGAGTCGTTAAAATGCCAGAGAAATTCAAATGTTATAACTTACTACGTCCGGCTATGTCATTTATACGGGATTCTATACTTTGAGCCTTTATGTTGATGTCATGCTTACTTTTGGTATGCCAGAAAATTAAATCTTGATAAACCCATATTTGCCCAATGGATAGAAGAAGTCGCTCAAGTATGGTAGAAAGAAAGGTGTTCAATTAGAATATAAAAATGTGACTGAATTTATCCTAATTACTTTTTGGGACAAAATAGAAGAAGGGAGTAGCTTCTCAAACGCATAAAAGGTTTTAATGATTTCGAAAGAATTGAACGAAATATTTGACGATATACTCCTAGAAGATCGATCCTTATTACCATCCAAATATTGTCTAATTAAATACAATTATTTTCAATATATTCCTCATAAAATTTGATTTGTGTAGATTATTCTCCTAACTAATGAAAAGATCTTGGTGGAATTGTCAAGCATAATTTTCTAAAGAAATCTTTCTCAAAAAGAGATGGTTAATAGATAGTTGAGCTTTGATTGCAAAGAATAGAGACTCTTTCTAGTAAAGTCCAAGGATTGGCATTTCATTGCTCTCATTTATATGTATATGGTTACAAATGTGCCTATGATATAACAACATGCGGGTGAAATCTTGGTTTATTACACATTCTTTATAAAGAAAAATAAAGATCGGAGAGTTGTCATTGGATAGTAGGACATGACTTTTAACCCATACTAACCAACAGTTTAGGGCATATCTTTATGATCTTATCTATTTAGACTTTGTTTTTTTTTTCTCCTTTCAGATGTTAAATATTTATTAGAACAAAGAGTGTGAATCAAACTCATGTTTGAATAGAATTTGAGATATTGATACAAGTTCTTCCCTTTTGAATTATATAGATTCATATTTGAAACAGGTTGATAATAAATTCTTTCAAAATTGACTATTTGTCTTTTGATTTAATTTTGTATTCTTATTTTATGATATAATTATATTAATATTAATATTTTCTATTTTTATATGTTTTTTTATGTGTGTATTTTATGTTTATGTTTATATGTTTTTGTTGATACCAGGTAAAGAAATCTTAGTTTTCATTTCCTTTGTGATGGACCTAAGAGAAGGGGGATATGTCAGTATTCACTTAAGATCTTATCTTCTTAGGGCTTTTTTGGATGTACAATTCAATTTTGGTAGTACTATTTCATTTTAGTTGAAAAAGGCAATCAAATGTTTGAGGTAGTATAAGTAATCAAAGGATAGTAAACTATATATCACTGGAGAAAATTTTGCACAGAGTTCTATTAGTATCAATGGTTGGCTCTGTGATTTTGCCTATCTCTATTTCAATGAGCTAAAACAAAAGCTCTTGTTCTTTATTGAATAATAGTTCTAGTAAGTTTGCAATGAGTTCGGAAGAGCTTAAGAAAAATCTTTCTTGATTTTCATTTTTGTTGAAAGAGCTTATTTTATAATTTGTTACATAAAGATTCAAAAAATAATGAATCTCCACTTAAACAAGTAAATCCTTGATAAAACTTTAAAATGAAATTTTCTTTTAACTCCATTTTTATACATTATCATTCAAGAAAAATAAGAAAACTAAAAAAAGCCATACATCTCGATCTTAAAAGAATCAATAGAAAAAGAAACATTTATAAGTGATCACTATAGTTCTTGAAATAAATGAAAAGGAAAGAAGAAACATAGATCAATTAAGCCTTCTAGGGGACTTGTTCAAAAATAAGAAAGTGGTAAATACAATATAACAAGAATTTGTCCCATAGATGAGGATTTCGTAAATATTTAATTCAAAAAAATGAGAAAGCTCAAAATAATTAAGGTTTTTTTTTTGTATTTTGATGCAGTGAATTCATTAGAGTATATGATTTATTAGAAAAAGTATGATGACTATTTTTTATAATTCGTCGAATTTATTCAGGACAAGTACCATTAAGTAATTTTTTTGATAAAACAAAAGAAAAAAATTTTCTTTTCTCTTATATTTACTACTACAACAATTATTACTATATTTATTGATTTTCCTTATCTTCCAACTGCAAGATGATTGCAGGTTTCTTTTCTACCGATTGAGGCCCTCTCTTCACTAGCTCCATGGGATGGGCTACATAGTTCACAACTCCTCTTTTTCTTCTTTGTTTTTGATTCCTCTCGATTTTTTTTCAGCAAGAAAAATAGAACAAATGAAAAAGAAAGATATATAAAACAAAAAATATATATATATAAATTAAATGCAATTTTCATAAAATTATATATTCTTAATTAATGTAAATCTTTTAAATATATTTCACAAAGTCAACCCAAGTAGTAAAAGCTGGTCCAATGATATAATCAAAATATTAGAAGAAAATGTTTTTTTATAAAAAAAAGAAAGAAATTTTCAGTTTATAAACTGCAAGAATTCATACACATAGAAAAAGCATAGAGACTTATCATAAAACTATTACGATACTTATCAAAGAGAATTATTTGAGCTTCTTTTGAATTATTAACTTGCATATTTTAATCTTGCATTAGTTATGTTTATATTAAAAGACTATAAGATTTGACATTTTAAATTTATATGGACTAAAAATATATAATTATAAATTTTTATTGGTTACATATTACATAGGATTTTTTTTACAAGTCTTCTATTTTTCAAACAATTAATTACTAGTCTGATTTGAATTTTTATTCAATTTTTTGGCATTTAAAAATGTAAATCTACTAAAAATTTCTATTGATAGATTTGATCATAACTGGTTTTCATAACGTTTTATTAAAGTTTTAAAATAAAAAATTTATAAAATTAAGATTCAATTTATAAATTAAATATAAGAAGAATAGCAAACATGTGGATCATAATAATTGTAACCATATACATATAAAATGAAGGTATTCGAATTTATACTTTTATTTCATTCTTTTTAATAGATTTTTTAATTTTCTATAAATTATAAAAAATATATTTTGAATAATTTGAATAAAAGGTATTTATACTTTATGTTATATTACACTTAATCTTTTAATTATAAATTATACTTATTTTATTCTTCATTTTTATCATTTTATATTTATAATTATATATATATTTTTTGATTTAAGGATTATAATCTAGATTAAGAGGAACTCATTGGAATTTATTTATTTTTTAAATAAGTTCGAACTTATTAAATACCTATATTCAAAACTCTTCCAATTAGTTTATAATTTCATAAAAAATATAATTTACAAGTCCATATTTCAGATTATTGATAAATTTTGTGGAAAGTGGTTCTGACTTTATGTCGTCCGCTATCTAAAGCAAAATCAAAAAAATTTTAATTCTTTTTCTGGCGAGAATCAGAGTCTGTTTTGTTCACTTTCTCAACTTCATTTGGAGTGACAAGATGGGTTTATTTTTGTTGGTGTTTTCGGCTTTCTTCTTTGTTGGGCTGGTGGACTGTAAGATGGACGTTCTGAATCCGATCGAGCTTTGCATTTGTTTGATCATCGTCATGATGTACAGATGTAGATAGATATTTTTACCAGCCCAATTAAATAATAGGTAACCTGCTTGATTAAATGTTAATTAATAGAATGAAGTAGAATATGATGGAAGAGAACAGAATAATTTATAATAGAATAGAAGGATTCATAATATAATATAGTGAAATGTTGTTTAGAAAATGGATGTAATATAATGTAAGGTATAATAAACGACTACTATACCTTTAATATTAAAATAGTTGTTACATGAAGTTTAACGCTATGATTTTAAAGTAGAAATCATGTTTAATTAAAAAGTCATGGTTCAAGTCACGACCATGACAAATAATTTTATATTTTTATTTTAAAATAATAAAATTTTATTATTTTATTGTTAATAATATACAATTTATTATTAATTATATAAAAATATTATTATTAATTATTTAATATATTTTATTATGTGATTTATATTTAAAAATAATTTATTTTTATTTTTATTTATATAGAAATATATACAAACAATTAAAGAATAATTTTTAAATGTATTTCCTATTTTTCATTAATAAAAATTTTATTAAATTTTTTATTTTATTATTAATTATATACAATTTATTATTAATAATAAAAAATATTATTATTAGTGTAAGGAGAAATAATATAACAATATTATTAATTAAATTCAATTTTTATGGATCGTAATAAATAAATCTAGGAAAAAAAGAGGCTAGGGTTAGAAGAAATAATTGGCTTTAAGAAAAATTATTAAGGATATATTAGATAGTATGTATTTATTAGTTTACGTTCTATCCTAAATTTTCCGAAGGAGGTTTCTTATTTTCATTGTCTAGGATATAATGGAACATAACATGAAACTCTCCGCTTTCATTCCATTCCATTTCATTCTATTATGAAACTTACAACTAAAGGATAGAAATGTGTTACGTTCTATCCTGTTCCATTACCAACCCCTCAACCAAACAAAACCTTATGACGCTTTCGTACCAAACTTCCTAAATTATCATCTATATTGTAAAACTGATTAATCGATAAATATGCTTTACCGCAATTAAAGACCTTCTTTTGATCAGTTCAGTTCCTTGTGTTATTGGTCCTATTTGACAATTAGCTGATTGCATTTAGCTGTTAACTGATAGTTGATGCTATCAGCTGATTTGACCAGAGGATTGCATTAGTTGTTTGTTAAAGATGTTTAATAAAATTAGTTGTTTATGTGTTAAATGGCTTATAAGGACATGACTTTAAAAAAATTATAAGGATATGAATATTATATATTTTAGTATTTTAATAAACATCTTATAAAAATTTAGATTTTAGATATTTAATTCTACAAAAATTAAGTTTATAATTCTAATAAAAATATAGAACATATAATAATAATAATAACAATAATAAGAATAAGAATAAGAATAGCTTTCATCTCACATGGCCTCCAAACACAGCATTGCCCGGTTTTGTTTTTTCCTTTCTTTCTAGTCAGCCTAAAGCTTTGCACTGTTATCTTCTTCATCTCCCAGAAATTTTTTGTTCTGTTTCTTTCTATGCAACTTCTTCTTCTTAATCGTCCATTCTCAAACATCTCTTTGTCCTTTAAGCTTTGCTCTTTATTTTTGATATTTTTCCCCTTTCACTTCTAACTTCTTTCGCAGAATTTTTTTGTTCTGTTTCTTTCTATGCAACTTCTTCTTCTTAATCATCCATTCCCAAACATCTCTTTGTCCTTTAAGCTTTGCTCTTTATTTTTGGTATTTTTCCCCTTTCACTTCTAACTTCTTTCCCATAAATTTTTTGTTCTGTTTCTTTCTATGCAACTTGTCTTCTTCTTAATCGTCCATTACCAAACATCTCTTTGTCCTTTAAGCTTTGTTCTTTATTTTTGGTAATTTCCCCTTTCACTTCTAACTTCTTATGGCATTTTCTAGTTTTCAAGGTTAACTTCTTCTGTTGGGTTATGTCTATGCATCCCGAAATGAAGCGGCAGATAGCATGAGGGTAAGATGGCGAGAGAATTCGAGGGCAAAATTGACATTAAAATAAAAAATTCTGCTTATGGAGATGAAACGCTCCTGTAGAAGAGCTGGTTTAAAATCAGCTAGTTGGGTTAAATCAACTAACTCAATCAGTTAATAACTAAATAATTTTAATAATTTTTTAATAAAATCAACAAGTTAAAATGGGTCGATCAACCAAAAAAGAATTGATTAGCTCTTTACCAAACAAGGTCGTTGTATCGTATGGCTACCTTTACTACAAGTATGAGGAAAAGAACCGGTACATGGCAGAAAACTTTTTTATATGATGTTGGCAAGGTTTTGAAACCCGGACCGGACGTCGAACCGGAAGCCTTACTGGTCACCGATCGAACCGGTGTGACGTAATAATTACACAATAATTATATTTAATTATATATAATATTAGTAATATTAAAAAAATAGAAAAATATACCAAATAATATAAATAAATATAAATAAAATTTTCAACCATCAATCATATAATTGTTCTC
>JAOSBK010000004.1:8263865-8282573 GCA_027568895.1 Erythroxylum shatona
TGAGAAGGGTTTGAGTCCTTTGGGTTCTGTACTTCTATTAGATTTTCGGAGGAAAGATGGGTTTTACTTTAAAAAAAATAAAAAAACGCATCAGTGTTTTAGAAAGAAAAAAGCAAAAAAAATTCATTGAATCAATGACCAACCGGCTTGACTAGTCCCGGTTTAACCGGTCAATTGACCGGTTCTCACCGGTTCGCACTGGTTCAATTGGAGACTGATTTTTAGGGGTCACCTGGACCAGATAACCTACCGATCACCTGTTGAACTGGCCGGTCCAGTTCGGTTTTCAAAACCATGGATGTTGGGGTTAATACGGCCCAGCAAGGTAGACAAGCAGATAGTAGCTTGGCTCGTTAGGAGTATCTAATATTTCTTAGGTGCATCTTACACTGTTAAGATCCAGAGTTGGAGTTGGATTCAATGTCATAATACAAGAGTATTCTCCACATTATAGCTGACAGCCCTGGCACATCCAAGCGACTTTAGGGCTGCGTTTATAGATAAGACTTCAAACTTGGGTATCAGTAGTCTATAATTAGTACTATTTTTGTATATATGTCATACTACCTAAACTAAGAATTATATCGAGTCGATCAATTAAAGAAGTTTGGTTTACGTTTGGTAGCTTACCGACCGCTGTCAAACGAATAGTTTTTTACCACTAAAAGGTTTGTCAACCTCGCCCATCGTAGAAACCTTCGGTTTATTGTACTTGTTTGCGTGAAGACACCAAGTGATTAGAACGAAATGGCATCCAGTGCATAGATATTATATTTAGATAGCGTAAACCCTATTCTATATTTCACTTAACAACCTACATAAGCATGCTATGGGTGTACTTGATTTATTGAGAGTAACGGAAATGACAATAAGAATGACTATAGTAAAAAATGAAAATAGAATATAGCTAATAATGAATCTATTCTTCTGGTAATCCAGAGGAATAAAGTATTGCTGAAAATGAAAAACTAAAATCTGTTGATACTAAGCTTAAATTTTCATTCTATACCTATACTTTTTTTTCCACTACCTCCGAAGAAGCACCCCCTAAATAATTCCTGTAAAACAGAATTGGCATCCAGGTTTATGTAGGTTTATGTGGGTTTCTGCGAAAAGTCATAATTCTACTTCTCTCCCTGGATTCAGTTATCGTCTTTCCAATAGAATACAGAAGCCACCATCATATCATATTCTATTAAATGATTTGTCCGCCTAATAATGCAATCTAACACCTTTTTTGTCCCATTCAGCTAATTACTTATAGTTAAAAAGATACTAATATTTATCACATCGATCTCAACAAATCTAATTTCTTATTCAAAAACCCTCAGCCCAGAATCTTGTTCGGTTAAATTTACTAAATATGTGCACAATAATGATAATGCGACAAATACGATAAGAACAGTCCCTCCTTTATTCCCAATTGTCGCAGAATTGAGAACCAAGCAATCAGACTTCCGATTAATTGTCGCCCAATTATGTAAAAATCTAAATCCTTCCAATTATTGGCAAAAATAGTACCCGAGTCTCTTCGGTGAGAAACATGGGCACTCCATAACCCCAGCAATTCAACGTCAGTTCACAAAGATACGTTGCAATGTTGGTGCCTGCCACAGTCCCTTTCAGGCTATAATAATGAGAGATACAAAGATGAAATTTTTTTATAAAATTTTATTTAACGCATAGAAGCTACAACAATGTTCTGATCCCAATTAAGAACCGCAAATATGCGTTAGCCAACAACCGACAGCATCATATCATGCGACCCATATATCGCGAACAACAGATTCGTTGTGGGAGGATTTAATTTAAACCAACCTATATCTATATCTGTTATTTATGGCTAATGCTTTTTCAAGAGCATGGCTCGTAAGTCGACTGCATCCATCTCCTCGGCAACGTTTTCAGGTCTGTAGGATCCGGTACGAGGATCGGGAACCCACGACACCTTTTCGCTCGGTCTAACCATCTCCTCCCCTGCTTTCTTCAACATGGCACTGTTTCTTGCAGCTCCTCCAGCAGACGCAGCCCTTTGCGAGGGAGCGGCGGCGGCGGCGAACCCACGTCCGTTGATTGCCTTGGTGATCATTCGAGGAAGAAGATTTGCGCTTGAGAAAGAGCGAGCCATTGTAAGAATACGATGATTATATATTATATTCTCACAAGGGAGAGTATTACAGAGAACTTCCAAGGATAGTCGCCGCAGAATCAGAATAAGAATCCCACAGCAGACCAAAGGAAACCCTCCGTGAACTCTCTCTCTCTCGCTCTCTCTCTTGAAGCCTCTTAGGAGTTGTGTGTCTTTGGGAGATGGCTTTGTTGGGTTTATATAGAAACTGTGACGCGTTCGCTAAGTAGGGTTAATATAAGACCGCGTCAAATTCGGCATTTCTAGGGTTAACGAATGTTGGGCCCCACTTTTGTTGCTAATTATTAGGTAGAAATAGAAATAGTTTTTAAAACTATTTTATTATTTAAATATTCCATGTAATACTTATCATACTATGTAAATAAAAATTTTCATGTATGAATATGATTGATAAAATTTAATTTAACAATAGATAAAATTACAAAAAATATTTCAAAATAATCAACGGTGAGACGAGAATCGTGTGGGACACCGAACTATCAACAACGTCGGGGATTGAGTTAAATAAGAACGTGCAAATAAAGGTTGTCTCTTAAGTCTTCAAGGAAAAGAGGGAGAAAAGGTCGGCGTTTGGTGCGCGTATTTAAGAAAGTTGGCTTGATTAGTGGAGTAAGTTGATTAATACAGTAGTAAATTGGTGATAAGTCTAGGTCTAACAAAGCTTTTATATATATTATGAAAAAGTAAAATACATACAAGTGGTGGCAGAGGCAGACGTCTCTTGCTACTTACTAGGATAGATGCTATGGTTACACGTCTGTCTGCCTGCCCGTGACCTGTCCGTATGTTTTTGAGCTGCCACAGCTACGAGTTTCCGCTTTTATCCTATATCACATCATATGAATGCTCGCTTTTATTCATATTCTCCAAGCCCATCATTAACGATACGTCCCACCTGTAAACTATAAACTATAAAGTATAAACTGTGATGCATTTCTTGTCAAAACCAGTAGTGGTTAAAATGCTTTCCTTTAATGTTGACTTTTGGGTTTTGGATCTTGCTTCGAATTGGAGGAGTTGTCGGAAAGCAAAACCAACGGAGCCAACAGCAAAGCAACATCTGCGAGCTAGGTTGCCTGCCATACCTCAGCTTTTCAATCGTGGTCCTTATCCTGCCACATGAAAATTTGTCCTCAGCTCGCGAGATGGTGATCCTGTTAAAGCCCATCCCTCTTATTAATTTACTGTTCTCGCTCTCACGTCAGTCACCCCGATCAAGTATGCTCATTTTAGCTTTGACAATACTTGGGTTAAATAATTCCTACTTGGAGTTGAAATTTAATTTCCTCTATAACTTGATTCTTTATCCAACAGGCTCAGTTTATAATTCCTAAAGGCACTCATTTCCCTTTACGATACATATGGCCCTCGGCTCATTACAAAGGTCATTCGGAAAGGGCAGAGTTTATATATAGTTTTACAGGTTGGTACTTGAAAATCAAAGTCCTAGACGAAAATTGAAGCTATCCATTAACTAATAAATGCCTTAATATAACCAAAAGCTGGGTTTTCACGTTGTACACTTAAAAACATTTTAGGTTCGATTCGCCTCAATTCAACACATGGCGTTGATTTGAAACTATAATTGAGTATCCAACAACAAAATATTCAAGTCTAAAATAGCCTAAGAACAAAGGAAACCCTTCTTTTGTTTTGGGAAATTTCTACCTAATTGTGTTTTTATAGATATCCATCAATGTCTAACATCTTACCTTCTGTCAGCAAGCTTATGCAGAGGTAGCTAATTATTGTGAAAAACCATCATTAGTCAATTTACTTTCTCTTAATTAATAATATAATTACATATTAGCATTAAGGAATAACTAAATTATGAGTCTAATAATAGTATCTTAATTTATAAAGCAAGTTAATATACGTCAATTATCTCATTTATTTACATAGTATACACAAAAAGGCACATTTATCTTGCTCTTTTTAGCGTAATTGCTTCTAAAAAAGTTGATTCATTTTGGAGTTGTTGCATCACTCTTTTTGGATGAGTTGAATTATTTGTACCCAACATGGGACTTTAAAATATAAATTAAATCATTTTATAACAATTTTAAAATATCATCATTATTATAAATTTTATAAAAATAAAAACAAAAATATATTTAGATATATTCAATTTCAATAACGAATATCAGAATATGTGTATTATCTCCTAATTTATTTTTATATGATATGTGATTTTGATTTTTTTCATTATATTACAGTTTTTGATTAATTGAAGAACATCTTGTATAGATTTTCAAATAAAAGATTTTTGGTAATACATTTGGTTTCATAAAATAAGGATTATCTACGTAGTTATTAATGACTATTATTATTAAGTAAAAATATTTTAGTAAAATATTATTTTATTATTTATAACGGTATATTAATTATTAAATAATGATTATCAAACTTTTTCTATTAATTGATGTTAATTAATTTGATGATATTAGACAAGAATTTATAATTTTGGGTTCGTAAAACAAATCTTTTTATTGAATTTTATATTCCTACTTGGAATGCTTAGTGATTTCTGGACCTTGCAATTGCTAACCGAGAAATGGTATTCTTGGCAAAGAACCGTCAAACTTCCCTCAAACAACGACCAATTATTTTACTCAATTGGCTTTATTTCTAGTCCTCATAATTTTGTACTATTTATTCATCAAATTATTTAGGTAATTGTTTTGCTATTAGTTTATGTTGATAATATGATAATAATAAGCGGTGATGTGTGTAGTATTTCAAAATTACAACACTACTTAGTAAACATTTTGAAATGAAGAATCTAAGTTCTTTCAACTATTTGTAAGGTTTTAAAGTTTCTTATACTTTTGAAAGCTATTATCTCTCTTAAGGCACATATGCATTTGACGTACTTTCTCACACTAGCATCGCAAAAATGTGTTAATGCCCTTAAAACACAATTATATGCTTACTCCTTTAGATGACACTCCTCTTGATGATCTCATTTTATATTGATAACTTTTTGGTACGTAGTCTCATCTATCTCACTGATACTCAAACCGATAACTCATATATTGTTCATCTGATCAGCTAGTTTATATTTTTCTCCTCACTTATCTTATTTTTTATTGTGATTTAAAATACTTTGTTACATTAAAGGAATTATTTTTATGGATTAAACTTCTTTTCTAACTCCTTGGCATTATCTAGTTATTCCGATGCTGATTGAGTTAACGATCTAATAGATCATAAAGACTCGCGAGCGCACCTTACTTTACCTACAACATAGTGCGATCGCACCAGATTTATTTCCTACAAAAAACTTCTTAAACAAACAAATTTTTTTTTAATTAAACCTACACACACATATGCTAATTTTAAGGTCTTTTAGCATGACCGAAACCTTTCTTTCAAGGGTTAAATTGAAAAGCCATTACCTCCTTAAGTTGATGAATAAGATCTCTGAGATAAAGCTTACATCTTTGCCCATTCACCTTGAACTTCTCACCTCGTGTGTCAAGTTGTTCCATCACTAGTTATCATTTCTTCTCGAGCGATTCTCTTATAATTTGGCATAACTAAAAGCAAATTGTTATTGCTAGAACTAGTACTAAGTTTGAATGTCGTGCTCTTACTGATGCTACATTAGAATTACTTTGACTATGGTGGTTATTAACTGGAATAAATGTCACACATTCCTCTGTCACTCTGTTTAATTGTGATAATAGAAGTGCTATACAAATTTCTCAAAGTGACATTTTTCATGAACATATAAAACAAATTAAAATTGATTGCTACTTTGTACGTCATCATATTACTTAGACACTATACACTTGATTCTTGTCTCCTTGGCTAATTAAACAATTGACATACTTGCCAAAATACATCTTCCAGCTCGTTTTGAGAATTTACTTCACAAAACTCAAAATGACATCTTGAGTTTGAGGGGGTGTTAAGATTAAGATTAACTAAAATCATAAAACGATATTCGTGTATATTCATGTATATCTCATGTTGTATCCCTATACTATAAATTCAATTGAAATGAACACTTATATCTAATATTTTGTTTTAACTTTCATGGATGAGTACATATAATACTTAGTTTGTTACTATCAAAAAGAAAATTTAGACAATGATTGTGCAATAGAGTATGATAACATATACAATAATGATGAAAAAGAATATTATAAAGAAGAAGACATTAGCATTGACTATAAAAATAGAGAAAGTTACTCGATTGCTTATCAACTACAAGTGAATATTACTTTAGATGAATATGTAAAATTTTATTTAATGGATAAAGTTAGGAAACATCCCCGCACTTGGATAGAGAATTGAGATTCGATAAATATTGTACAGAATTAAGTTATAGTAAGAAGGTTATGCGAAATTATGAGAAGAAGAAAACCTAAACATTGATGACTATAAAACTACAATATATAAACGAACCTATTTTCAAATATGCTTCTTATTGTGGACTTGGAAGTGTATGGTTTTTGGTCCATAAAAGTGAAGAATTTGAAATGCTTTTGCTATATATAAATAAGAAAATTCATGTTTTCTATCTTTAATCTCTTTAAAAATCAAGGGAACTTCATTCTAAAGCACCAAATGATTGTACAAAATGTTGGACAAAATGAAGTTCAATGTGAAATTGA
This sequence comes from Erythroxylum shatona, assembly GCA_027568895.1. Taxonomy (NCBI): domain Eukaryota; kingdom Viridiplantae; phylum Streptophyta; class Magnoliopsida; order Malpighiales; family Erythroxylaceae; genus Erythroxylum; species Erythroxylum shatona. Next base: position 8,270,637 of record JAOSBK010000004.1, read on the forward strand.
ATCTAAAATCCTTTGAGAACTTTGAAAGTTGATATCCATAATTTGTTCCATTTTTGGTTTTTTGTCATTTTTTAATCTAATAGAAATACAAGTCCTTTTTTTCGTCGTGATGTTCCATTAGTAACATAATCATTTCCACTTGGTATTATTATCTTTTGGATTACTAGCATGTGTTCCTATCAATATCTTCATCTAATATAGGACTTTTCTCCAGTTATCAGTGTCATCTCTGCTTAGAAACACAACGAACAACCATTTCCGTTTGTTATTATCATCTTTGGGTTCTTACATGTTTTTATTGGTTATTCAAAAAGACGCATAACCATTTCTATTAAAACCTTAAAAAGACAATAATCGTCCTTTGTTTTCTGTTAACTTAGATTATTGATTGAATGTGCAAATAGATGACAATAAAAACCATTCTTTATTTAGTTAGATGTGCATGTATAACACGATTGTAATTGAAAGGAAAGTTTACTTTGATGAAGAAAAGTTTATTTCGTCATGTTTTGATCTGTACAAAAAAATGGGTATTTATGTTGAACATGGGGGCAACTTATTTGCTACAGACTATTTGGGAATCTGTAATAGAATTGTCAGCTAGTGCAATTCTATTACAGTGGAACCTTCTAGTGTTATGTACAAGAAGACAAGAAATAAAATTACAAACAGGAAATAAAATTAAGTGGTTCTTGTATGATTGGTCCGAATCTATTTGTGTGGGTGATTTTGTAATTGGGTTAGGTCAGCTCACTCTCATTCTCCATCCCACTCCCATTCTTTTATTGTGTTTAGTGACGACCCAAAATTCTTATCACCCCTTCAAGTCAGAGCTTCTGGAAGGCAGATAGATCCGCACTTGAGAGTTAGGTCTTCGAAGACTCGTGCGGTGAGGGGCTTTGTGAACAGATCTGCGGGTTGGTGTTTGCTTCGTACATGCTGGAGATCTAAAAGACCTAAGTTCATCGCATCGCGTACTAGATAGAAGTCGATCTCCAGATGTTTGGTCCTTTCATGAAAGATGGGGTTCTTCGAGATGTAGACCGCTGCTTGATTGTCAAAGTATAAAGGTATGACTCCTCTCCTTTCCACTTATAATTCAACAACCCATTTTAATTCACATATAGTCGAAGCTAGGCTTCGGTATTCTGCCTCTGCTATGGATCTACTAATGGTCGTTTGCTTTTTTTTTCCACGATATGGGAGATTTTTTTAGGAACACACAGAACCCAGTTAAGGATCGTCAACTGAACACACAGCTGGCCCAGTCTGTATTGGAGTAAGCGGTGAGTTGTAGGGTCGAGTTAGATGAATAGAATAGGCCTTGATGTTGTGTCCCTTTGAGATATTTGAGGACATGTTTAACAACTTTCCAGTGAGGCTCCTTTGGTGATTTCATGAATTGATTGAGTTGTTGTGTGATGTAGGTAAGGTCTGGTCAGGTGAAGCTCAAGTACTGTAGCCGGCCGACAATTCTTCTGTAAAATTTTGGATCTTTGAGCAGCTTGCCGTCATCAGTGGTAAGTTTCATTCCTAGAACTATGGGTGTTATGCATGGCTTACAATCAAGTAGGTTTGTTTCTTGTAAGATGCCCCTTACGTATTTGCTTTGGTTGAGTATCATCCCCTTGTCTGATCTAGCTATTTCGACATCTAGGAAGAACTTAGCATACCCTAGGTCTTTGATTGTGAATTCTGTGTGTAGGGCGTCCTTGATGTTGTTTAAGTTTTCTTCCTGTGCTCCAGTGATGAGAATGTCATCCACGTAGATGATGAGGGCAATACAATTGTTGTCCTGGCCTTTAGTGTATAGGCAATGGTCTGCTTTAAGCCTAAACCCTTTAGTTTTATGGTCAACTCTTTGTACCATTGTCTTCCTGCTTGTTTGAGTCCATAGATAGATTTCATTAGTCGGCAGACCTTTCCTGCCTTGGCCTTTTCATAACCTTGTGGTGGTAGCATGCATATTTCTTCTTCTAAGTGGCCATGTAGGTAGGCATCATTGATGTCACACTGTAGGATGGGCCACTTTTGAATTATAGCTATAGCTAAGAATGTCCTAATCGTCACAATCCTGGCTACAGGGGAGAACACTTCTAAATAGTTCACTCTTTCCCTTTGGTTGAATCCCTTTGCCACCAGCCTTGATTTTAGCTTGTCGACAGTGCCATCTGAGTTGTGATTCACTTTGTATACCCACTTCAATGCTATAGCCTTCTTCCCTTTAGGTAATTTTGCTAATACCCAGGTCTGGTTTTCTTCTAGGGCAGCTAGTTGGTCATTCATGGAGTTTACCCAATCCATTGATTTTCTTGCTATTTCATAAGACAGAGGCTCAAAGGTAGTGCATACATTACTTATAAACTCCTTGTAGCTTTGTGCATGTGTAGTATGGAAATTTAACTCCTTGTCTCCTTCTATTCCTGCAGGATCATAGACTTGTAAAGTTATGTTTGCAGAATTAGGGGTAGAAGTGGAATGAAGAGCAGAGGCTTGGTGGACATAATCATTAAGGTATCTTCGGGTTGTGTGGTTCTTTGACTTGTTCTGACATTTGTATTTATGGTATTTCCTTGATTGGTGGTGGGGTTAGGCTGAGGTAGTGTGTCTTCAGGTTCTGGTATGGTGTCTTTATGTTGTGTGCTTGATGATCCTGGCATATCACTAAATGTCTCCAAAGCATAATCTGTTGTGTTGTAAGGGAATAGTAGGTGTGTTACTTATTTAGAATCAGTCTGTGTGGTGGAAAGGGAAAAGTATTTTTATAGAAGGTGACATCTCTTGAACTGAAAATAGTTTTTGTGTCAAGGTCCATTACTTGTTATGCTTTGTAGTTTGGCATGTACCTAAGGAAAATGCATTTTAAGGCTCTAGGATCAAGTTTGGTTTTGTTATTAGTTTTATCAAGCGCAAAACATAAGCACACAAAAATTTTCAAGTATTCATAGGTTGGATTTCTTCTGTGTAACCTCTCATAAAGTGTTTTCCATTGTAGAGCTTTGGTTGGGATTCTGTTTAGAAGGTAGGTGGAAGTAAGGAGGTCTTCCCCCCAATATTGTTTAGGTAAGCTTGCTGTAAATAGTAGGGCTCTTGTTATTTGCAATAGATGTTTGTGTTTTATTTCCACTACCCCATTTTGTTGTGGGGTGTATGGACAACTTTTCCAATGTACTATTCCCATATCCGCAAAGAACTTTTTGCATTCATTGTTTATGAACTCTCTCTCATTGTCGGTTTGTATCTTTAAGACCTTTGTGTTATATTGCTTTTCAATGGTTTTGATGAATTGGGTTACTGTAGGATGTGTTCTATCTTTATATTTGAGTAAAAAGGTCCAGGTGTCTCTAGAGAAGTCATCCACGATGGTTAGGAAAAACTGTGACCCATCTAGAGTGGGTATCCTATATGGTCCCCATAGATCTAAGTGGAGAGTTTCAAAGGGCTTAATGGTTCGGATTTTATGTTTAGGGTAGGGTTTTCAGTGCTATTTTGCCATAGGACATATTTGACAATCAGATGAATGATAATTGGAAAACTTGATCTCATTAATGTGTCTCGTTTTTTTCTTGGAAACATGTCCTAACCTACTATGCCAAACATCGAAAGAAGTAGAAGCATTAAAAGCAACATTTTTAGATCTGTAGAAGTCTAGAGGAGGGCCTTTCAGGGTCCTTAAGGGTTATAGGTTATCGATTGTTAGGTCATACAGTCCACTTCTAGCCTCGATAGTTGCCATAATATTATTAGTATATATGTCTTGAAAACATAATTATTAGATATGAAAATTGCAGCAATATCATTCTGAGTAGTGAGTTTATTCACAGATGGCAGATTCTTGAAAAAATATGGGATGCGTAAAATTCCATCAAGGATAATTTTTTCACCAACGGTAGTCTGACATATGTGTTTTACTTGCTGCTTTGTGCCATCTGCTAGTGTAACAGGTTCATATGTGTTGTTTATTTCATGTCCGTGGCAGTAGTCTAGGTTTGTGACCATGTGTGATGATGCACCTGAATCAACCAACCATATGCATTCATCATTTGCATTATGAATATGAGTGCGATTAGTGCTATTACTTGTGAAGTTTGCCAATCTGCCCAATTTTACCTCTCCAGTGGCCTTTCCTTTGATCGCTTTAGATATTTTCTGTTGTATGAAGGTGGCCAAGTCTTGTGGGATTTGTCCATTCCTCTCAGTGTACTCACTAGTTTTTTGTTGTGTCTCTACAGGATTGCCACTGATTATAGCTAAGTTCGCCTTGCTTTTCTGCCTCGTCAGCTCCTTGTACCAGTCAGGCACACCATGAATCTTGAAACAAGTCTCTATGATATGTCCTGTCTTTTCACATTTTTCACAATACTTCTCTTCCTTTATAGTGAATGGTTTTCTCCCATTGTATTTCTGCCTCCTCTCTTGAAATTTGAGTTAGACTATCTTGCCATCATAGCTACATTTAAGTTTCTATCATTGTTGGCATTTATTGTCTTTTGTCTCTCCACTTTTTGCATCATAGCAAAGGCTCTATTCACCATGGGCAAAGGTTCCATCAGCATGATGTGGTTTACTACATGCTCATATTCTTCATTTAAGTCCATCAGAAATTGTACTAATCTGTGTGTGTTTTCTTTGGTGGTAATTACTTTGGCGGCATCACAAGTGCATGTAGGTGTTAGGTCTATGGTAGCTAAATCATCCCAAAATTTCTTTAACTTTGTGTAATATATAGAAATGGTAAGGTTACCTTGTGTTGAAAAGGTTGATTTCCTTTTCTATTTGGTACAACAATGGTCCGATGGCTTCTCCGAACCTTTCTTTTAGTTCTTCCCAAAGTTCTTTGGCTGTGGAGAATGACAAGAAGGCATCACTGAGCTCCTTGATCATTGAGTTAAGTATCTAGGACTTAACCATAGAGTCTACTCTCTTCCATCTAGTAAGCAAGGTCATATCTTCAGTTGGTGGCATGCACATTCCATCGATGAAGGAGAGTTTGTCTTTTACACATAAAGCTATCTTCATTGATTTGCTCCATGTTAGGTAGTTGTTACCATTAAAGGGGTGGTAACTAGGACAACACCAGGGTTTTCGGTGTTTGTTATGGAGTATTTCTCTAGGTCTGGGTTACTGGAATTAATGTCAGCCATGTTTGACATTTTGGTAGATAAGTAGGGTAGTGTGGATCAGACCTTAGGCTCTGATACCATGAAAGGAAAGTTTATTATGATGAAGAAAAGTTTATTTTTTCATGTTTTGATCTGTATAGAAAAAGGGGTATTTATGCTAAACATGGGGCAACTTATTTGCTACAGACTATTTAGGAATATGTAACAAAATTGCATTCAGCTAGTGCTGTTATAGTGGAACCTTCTAATGCTATATACACGAAGACAAGAAATAAAATTAAGTGGTTCTTATATGATTGGTCCAAATCTATTTGTGTGGGTGATTTTGTAATTGGGTTGGGTCATCCCACTTCCATTTGAAGTGAATCACACGTTAGTATAGACTTAATATTCGATATACAAAATGCACAAGAAGGGGGAGGTTGAATTGTATATTCGTTTTTGAATATAATCCCCTTTTAACAAAAACTTCTTTTTAAAGAAAACTTGTTTTCTCAAACGATTGAAAAACAGTATTATAAAGTATTTGTATCAACAATAGAAATTAAAAGTTGAGAGATGAGAGTAAGAATTGACACAACAATTTTATACTGGTTCACCCCAAATCGTAGGCTACGTCCAGTCCTCAGAATCTTTTCTGAGATTTCACTATATTTCTCAAAGATACAAGTATTCTTTTCTCCGAGCCTCTTCAGGTCTCTTACAACAAGTATTCTTTTCTGACTTAGCCTCTTTAGGCTATCAACTTTTCTTCCTTCTACTGAAAGATGTTTTGAGCTTTGTTATAGACAATAGTAGCTCTAAGTTTAGCACAATGAATAAAATTTCTAACTTTGGATTCTCTAGCCTTTTTTGAAAATCGCTAACTTTTTCAGTCTTCGACTCTGATTTGTATTTATAGCCTTCATCTTCAACCGCTTTTTGATAACTGTTTCTTTTTTCTTGTTTCTTGACCTTTAAAGAAATAGTTATTCATTTGAGTTATATAACTTACTCAAACTGATTGATCATTTGACGTGGTATTGGGTCTTCGTCTTCGATTCTTTCGTCTCATTTTCGGCTTCGCTTCGTCTCATTTTGCTTTCTGCATTAGTATTTGGTCTTCATCAAAATTATTAATCGTAAAGTTATTTTGACTTAACAGAAAGGACACATGGCAAGAGAAAGCCCTTAAAATCACAGACGGAAGTGGGCAGTAGAAGTTCTGATGTGGCCAGGAAAGTGAACCCTCCAGGGAGACCGAGGGGATAAGCACCAGCTAGAGTGTTTGCTATAATGAGGGAGGATGCAGAGATAGCTTCGGAGGTTATAATTGGTACGGTTAAATTATCTGATGATGATGTAATTGTTTTGATTGATCTGAGTTCTACCTATTCGTTTGTGTCATCGAGTAGAACTATGTATAGGAGAAATTTAAGCTCATTGGATGCTCCTTTGATGGTGAGCTCCAATCGGCCAGTATATTATTATCAGTCAAGTTTATAAAGATTGTGAGATATGTATTAGTGGAGGACAATTAGTGGTAGATTTGATGCCTTTGAATATGGGGGGATTAGACGTGATATTGGGCATGGATACGTTAGAAAAGTATTATGTCAACTTAGATTGCAAACAAAAGATAGTGGGTTTGAGTTGGATAATGGAAGAAAGGTGGTGTTTGTGAGAGACAGAAGGTCAAGTCCACCTAGAGTTATTTCGGCTCTGATAGCGGAGAAAATGATGAGGAAAGGATGTGATGCATATTTGGCCCATTTGGTAGACACGAAGGCAGATAAAGGGAAATTAGAAGATATACCAGTGGTCATGGAATTCCTGGATGTCTTTCCTGAGGAGTTAACAGGACTACCGCCACCTAGGGAAATTGAATTTCCCATTGAGATTCTTTTGGGCATAACGTCCATATCGATTCCACCTTATAGAATGGCTCCGGTATAATTTAAGGAGCTTAAGAAGCAATTGGAAGATTTATTAGAGAAATGTTACATTAGACCGAGCTCTTCAACTTGGGGAGCTCTGGTCCTTTTTGTAAAGAAGAAAGATGGGCCATTGCGAATGTATGTAGATTATGGGAAGCTTAATTAGATCACTGTCATATCAAGAACAAATATCCGCTCCCACGCATAGATGATTTATTTGATCAATTGTAAGGGGCAATAGTCTTTTCCAAGATAGATTTGAGATCGAGTTACTACTAGTTGAGGATAAAGGAGACTGATGTGTCAAAGACTGCTTTTAGAACACGGTATGACCACTTTGAGTTCTTGGTCATGCCTTTTGGGTTAATGAATGCAACTACAATATTTATGGATTGATTAATAGAATCTTCAAGCCTTTCTTAGAACATTTTGTCATAGTTTTTATTGATGACATATTGGTTTATTCTAAGAGTGACGAGGAGCAAGAGGAACATTTGAGGCTTGCTTTGAAGACATTGAGGAAGAGTTATATGCAAAATTTGATAAATGTGAATTTTGGCTAAAGGAAGTGATGTTCCTTGGACATGTAGTTTTAGAAAAAGAGTGCATGTGGATCCAAGAAAGACAGAAGCAGTTGTGAAATGGAAAGCACCTAAGAATATAGCTTAAATGAGAAGTTTCTTAGGTTTAGTCAGATATTACAACAGCTTTATGGAGGACTTTTCCATGATAGCTGCTCCACTTTCCAAATTGATAAGGAAGAATCAGAAGTTTGTGTAGACAGATGAATGTCAGAAAAGCTTTGAGGAGCTTATGTACAAACTGACGAGTGCACCAATTTTGACTTTTCCTTTGGGTAATGATGGATACACAGTGTACAATGATGCCTCAAGGAAGGAATTAAGGTGTGTGTTGATACAAGGAGATAAAGTGATTGCCTATACTTTTAGGCAATTAAATCCTTATTAGATGAACTATCCTACCTATGATTTGGAGTTGGGCACCATAATTTTTGCATTGAAGATATGGAGACATTATCTCTATGGAGTCACTAGTAGGGTATTTATAGACTACAAGAGTCTTAAGTATTTGATAAGCCAAAAGGAGTTGAATTTGAGACAAAGAAGATGGTTATAGCTATTGAAAGATTATGACTTGATGATAGACTAGCACCCAGGGAAAGCTAATGTAATAGTGGATGCACTGAGTAGGAAGTCCACTATGGCACATGTGGAGACAGTGTACCTTCCTTTGTTGAAGGAACTAGCCAGACTTAATGTGATATTGAGGAAAGTCGAGCCTGATTATGTATTGGATAATTTTAGAGTGAGGCCAGCATTGAATGAGAAGATTAAGGAATTGCAGGAACATGATGAATATTTGAGCAGGCTCTGAGAAGAGATTAAAAGTGGTAGACCTTCTGAAATAGAGGTAAAGGAAGATAGATTGATGGTGGTAGGAAATAGATTATATATTCTGGATATGTTAGAGCTGAAGGATGAGATTATTAACAAGGCACACAATGCGCCTTATGCTATACACCCAGGAAGTACAAGAATGTATAGAGATTTAAAGGAGCATTTCTAGTAGAAAGGAATGAAGAAGGATGTTGCAGAGTATACCAAAAGATGCTTAGTGCACCAGCAAGTCAAGGCTGAACACCAGGCACCTTCAAGCAAGCTTAAACCCTTGTCTATTCCTGAATGGAAGTGGGAGAAGATTACAATAGATTTCTTGATGGGATTACCAATGATTAGTAGGAAGCATGATGTAATATGGGTGATTGTGGATAAGCTAACAAAGTTCACACATTTCTTGCCAATTAAGCAGACAGATTCTTTGAATGCTTTGACCAAGAACTACATAGATGAGATAATTAGGCTTTATAGGATTCCAAGTTTGATAGTCTCGGATAGAGATCCCAAGTTTACCTCCAAATTTTGGGAAAGCTTACAAGGGGCTTTGGGAACTAATTTGGACTTTAGTATAGCTTTCCATCCATAGACTGATGGACAATTGAAGAGGACAATACAGACTTTGGAGGCAATGTTGAGAGCTTGTGCTATAGATTTTAAAGGCTCATGGGATGATCATTTGCCTTTGATTGAATTTTCTTACAATAATTCCTATCACTTGGGAATTCAAATGGCACCTTATGAAGCTTTGTGTGGTAAGAGGTGCAGAACTCCTAATTTGTTGGGATGAGGATGGTGAAAGGAGGCTTTTAAGGCCTGAGTTCGTACAGGTTACTGTTGACAAGATTAAAGAGAGACTTAAAATAGCTCGAGATAGAATGAAAAGCTACATGGATGCACATATAAAGGAGATGGAATTTGAAATTAGAGACAAAGTGTTTCTTAAAGCTTCTTCATGGTAAGGGGTTTTGAGGTTTGGTAAGAAATGAAAGCTTAGTCCAAGGTACATAGGCCCATATGAGATCATTAAGAAGATTGAGACTTTAGCCTATAAGTTAGCTTTGCCATCGGAATTATCTAAGATTCACAAAGTTTTCCACGTATCGATACTGAGGAAGTACCAATCGGATCCTTCACATATAATTTAACCTTCAGAGGATTAGTTAAAATAGGATTTGACATATGAGGAGCAACCAATGGAGATCCTAGATTCGAAGGAAAAGGTTTTGAGAAACAAGATTGTAAAGCTGGTTAAAGTCTTATGGAGGAGGCATTCGACGAAGGAGGCAACATGGGAGCCTTTGGAAGCAATGAAGGAAAAGTATCCATACCCCTTGGTGGATTTATGTAAGAATTTTGAGGACGAAATTCTTTTAAGAAGGAGAATTGATGGACCCCAAATTTTTTTATTTTTTTTATTTTTTTTTATTTTTTTATTATTTTTTTAGTCGAGTTATTAAATTAGCAAGTATGAATAGAAATTAGAAATTAGAATGAATTGTTAGAATTTAGTTAGAATTAATATAGTGTATAATAGGCTAAGTAGTTATTAGACTTATGTTAAAAGAAAGGAGGGGAAAATATGGAAAGCCTAGTTTAATAAGGGGCAAAATGGGAAGAAAGACAAAACAAAAGGGGCTGGAATTAGAAGAATAAGAAAGAAGAAAAGAAGAAATGGTGAGAAAAAAGAAGAGAGGAGAAAAACGTATGGAAGAAAGAAAGAAGAGAAGAAAGTCATGAGAGAAGCTAGGGAAGAAGAAGAAAACGTGGAAAGAGAAAGAATCAAGCTTGTTTAAGGTAAGTTTTTCTTTCTTTCTTGCTTAGGTAGAGAAAGAAGTAGAGAATAGTTTATGTTGAAAGAAGACAACTGAGAGACCCATTTGATTTTTGGGTTTCTAAGCTAGATTTTGGGTTTTCTAACCTAGATGGACCATGGGTAGGTTAGTTTTGAGCTTGATTTGTGTGGATTTCAATTGTTGTGATTATGGAAGTTTTAAAGGTTTTATTAAATTGGAATTTGATGTGAAATTGGTTTGTTTTAGGAAATTAAGAAAATCCTACCCAAGAGAAAAGGGAAGGGCCAATTTGAGTTTGGATTTTCAAGAGTTATAAGGTGGGTAATTTATTTATAGATATTATGTAATGAGCAAAATTCCTTGTGTGTGTGTTGTATGTTAAATGATTTGCTTTGAATTGTGAGTATAATTATGCTATGCCTTGGAATTGTATCATGGCATTTTGATTAAATGGAAAGAAGAAAAAGAGAATATGAACTTGTGATTGATTGAATTGAGCGTGAGATTTGATTGTGTTTGGTCGAGAGAGGAACCATTTCTTAGTCACGTGCACATCGACATAAAGCCTTCTTCTAGCTGCCTGCTTGTGACACATGAAATTCGAAAAGTGGACTTGTTTCGTTCACAAAGTAAACTTCAGTTTCTCTATTTTATTCCAAAGAACCCTCGATCCATTTGTTTGTGCATTTGCATTTTGATGTGTTAAGTTATGATGAAGGTGAGTATTATGCTTTGATGTTAAATCACATCCAGTATGTTTTATGTGATGATGTATTGAATTATGAGTTATTGTTAAGTCATCAATTTGTACTGATTTTATACTTAATTATCTTTAATGTATTAAAATTATTATCCGAAATTAAAGGGATTATCTTATAATTGTTTGCAGATGATTTTCAACACCTTCAAGACAAAGTTGAATCAAAAAGATGCAAAAGGAATGAAGAAAATCCGAAATTCCTAGTTTGATAGCAATTCAATGACTAAGCGTGGGCACGCATAAGGATGGAATAAATCTGCAGAGCAATTTTCAAAAGTCAAATTCGAGATCCTCACAATCTTTGAAGATTATATTGCCATCTTTTAAGGAGATTGACCACCTGAAATTGGAGGATGTAGTATCTAACAAGACTCAATGAAAGATAGGAGGGAAATCGAAAAAACAAGCATAAAAGGAGGGAGGATCACTATTCATATAGGCTAGTTTTTAGAGATTTTCATTTCTGTTGTTTTCTTTTTAGCTTTTTTACGTTTTCTACAGTTTCTCCATTAGTATTTTCATGTTTTTCAGTAAAGAACCAGGGATGGAGACTTTACAATTTGTTATTTCTTTCACTTTTGATTCTAGTATGAGTAGCTAAACTTTTTGTCTTGGTTGAGGGGATCCTTGTTATCCGCTAGTATGTGTGAGATGTTTTGAATAAAGTTTATGTTGTTAATAAACATTAAATATCTTCCGATCTACTCTTTCTAATTGAATTTGTTAGTTTCTAGGTGTATAACTAGGGATTAATGTGTTCAACCGCTAGATTAACGAAATATGACGTTCAGTTTCGCTAATCACAAGTAGCAATTAGGATTGTCTTCTCTACGTTAGAGTCGGAGAATTCTAAGGAGATATTCGCTTGATTGACTGCATGTCATACATGTATTTCGCTTGCTCATTGGTTCTTGATTCGTAAAGCTA
>JAOSBK010000004.1:8282673-8294793 GCA_027568895.1 Erythroxylum shatona
GAGTGGCCATTGAAACTATTATTGACTGCATGTGATGTTTGGCTTCCGCATAGTGTGTTTGTGATTTCAAAAAAAAATATTGATACTGACTTTTAAATGATTGAGTGCATTAGCACACCACCCTTGCGGGGTACGGACTCGGATATCACCATCGATATTGGGTTTGGGCCTTGCGGGAGTAGGGTGCTACATTAAGTTTATAAAAGTCCTTTAACTCTTTTTGAGTGACGCTTATATAGTTCAAGTATCATATTCAAAATTACTTTCTCAACTCTTCGATAAAGCTTTAACGTCTGAAACAAGTGTCAACCAGGTAACTTAATATTTTGAATACATTTGATATTATTTTTCCAATATAAAAAAGACTCTTAACCATGAACATAATTAACAATTGAGAGTAAGAAAAAAAATGATACAAATCAAATAAAATTTTATTAAAGATTTAGAGTCCTGTCATGCCCACGAGACTACAATCTTTATAAAGATAAAATCACTATTCAATCAAATCAATATAAAAAGGGTATCGTGTCTCTTAAAAAGCTATTAGAAACATATTTGTGAAACTTAAATTTATTTTCTCTATATAATATCCTATGTAGATAGAGCACATTGTGACTTTGTTTGTTGACCAAAAAATTGATGCTATGAAATACTACATATAATGAGAAAGAGACAAAGAACTCCAAATCAATTTATTACTTTTATAAAGCATTTGTGTCAACTATAAAAGCTATTATGAGAGAGAAAAAAGAAGTGAAAAAGACAAAAAGAGTGACTAAAAAAATAAAGAAAAGCTTAGAGAAAGATAGAAAGAGGACATAAATGAAGAAAGGAATAAAGAAGGAAAAAAAACTCTTTTGAACCTTAAGATTTCACCAAAATATGAGTCAGACTCTAATATTTGAGAGCGTTAAAAAATCTTTACCAGTCTTAAGTCCAACTCCAAACTAATGAAACTTATAATTTCAACAAGATTCTATCATTAATTTGACGATATGATATTTTATTTAATTTGATTTATAATAGAACTCACCGCTTTTAATATAGAAGAATTAGGGATTTTGATAAGGAAAGCAGAAATTGCATGCTAGCAGGGGGGGTTCGATACTCTAATTGAATTTTATGTTAGGAATAATGAGTCTTATTAAAAATGAAAATTAAATAAAAATATCATATCATTAAATAATTGGAGAAATTTTAATGAGATTAAAAGTTTAAGATTAGATTTGAAAGATTTTTAAAATATTGATATTAAAATTTTAAATGTTCAGTAATTAAGATTTGCAAATTCAAAAGATCCTTTTTGCAGAACACAGAAATATCTAATGTAGAGCTGGTAATTATTGATGTTTTTTTACTCCTATAAATTATATTAGAAGAAAAGGAAAGCTAACAACCAATGAACAAGTCAAACCCCATTCTATATGTCAATGACGCGCGACGCCAGCGAATGCGAATGGTGATTGGTACCCCTCCATGTATAACGTCGCATCTTGTTGACATTGTTTTTCTTTCTTGATTTTGGTATGCAAATATTTTCGTTACTCTTCTTATTACAAAGAAATAAAATGATCTGTTGTCACAGAGGCATCAAAACTTCTCACTATACATTTTGTTTTTAGTCTACTTTTTTCATTGAATTATTCAGCCTTATAAAGAAGACAAGTGACATTGGAACTGTTAATACTTAATAGGTAATACTAATACATTATCACCCTCCACCTCCACAGAAACATACAAGACGGTAGTAAGTCTAAAATGTTAGATGGGAATGGTTTTTTAGATTGCAATCCACCACCTTGTAATTGTACTGGATTTTGGCTTGAACTACGTATCGTATACGAATCTGATCAACGTTAAATATTACGTACTCGTTTCTCCCGCAAACCACCTGCAAGATAACCACCCCATCCCCATCCCCATCAGTATCAATATCATCCCAAATCATTTGGTCATTGTAATAAATGAAGCAGCGTCTAACAGACCCTCGATTCCGCTCGCTGTATGGGCTTTCCCAGTGGAACAATTACACCCTCCTCAAGAACCTCAGCCTCCGAGGGGTCTGGAGCAATGCTTCCTATTGCTTTTGCACTGTAATGCAAACGCGCAAGGTGATACGGTTGAATAATAATAACTAAATAAATAAAGGGATTCCATAATTTTATGTCCTCTAAATGGACCTATTCTTTCTTATTTTATAGTTGATTATTAAATATGCATCTAATCTAACGCTGGCATTTAAGGAAAGAACCTTAGCTTGCCCTCAGGCAACTTGTCAGCATTGTGATTGAAAGTTCGGAGCTCATTCATGTCACCTAACGCAACCTGGGAAAGGAAAAATATATCTACTATATTATCCCCTTTTCCTATTCACAATATCTCTGCAACAGAACAGAAAAAAAGTCGCTTGGATGGTCTATGTTATGGGGAAAACCGATCACACCTCACATAACACAAGCACAGCATTGGGGTCTGCTCCAGCATAAGAATAAGCTTGACTTTTAGCAAACATATCAGCAAAATAAACCCCCTTCCCAAATGTGTAACCTGCCGTTGGTGCTTCTGGAGGAGCAATGCGCAGACCTGGACTAATAAAATAATCAAGGAATTGTTATCTGCCTCATGCAACAATGTTTCTATGATCTTCTCAAAGCCTGATCAAACAGAATAATAACACAGAAAGAAAAGCCATAACAACCTTGTGATAAGATCCCGGTCCAGTTCGTGAGTTGAGAACCATGCCACAGAAGCATTCTGTTTTTTGTGTTGGAGAACTGCAGAAGCGTTCAAAGATCCAAGGTAAACAGGAAATGAAGTAAAATCGCCGAAAGATAATATAAAGGTGACAACCAAAAGTATTATGCACTTACTTTCTTGAACCGTTCGGTTTCACCTTCTCTTGAAGCCCTAAATATTTGAACAATGTCAATTATGAATCTCTTATCACCAGTATTCTGTATATATTTGTCTATCTGCAGAATGAAGAGAAATGAATTCAGTGCTACAAAAACTGTCATTAGAAAGAAGTGAGTTAACAAGGTGAATCTACAGCTGTAATGATATTAGATAATATGAATGCAAGAAGGTACCATTGAGAAGTCCTTGGAACCAACTTCAAGTGGAATCAAATCACATCTAAGGCACTTGTAATGTGAATATAGAGGATCTTCCTTGAAAATCAAGTAAGGATAAATGTCAGACAACTTGGAGAAAAACAGCAAGTACAGTTACAGATGAAGAAGGGTCTGTTGAAGAAACAATTTGACATGAAGCAGATAAATTAATAGCCAAATAATAACACCTGAGAGTACATATCATAGTTGATCAGTGATGTTGCTACTTCAATTTCACCTAGAGCTTCAACCTACAATCATGCTCCATGTGAAGTTAAGCATATGGTAGTGCCAGTATAATAAGAGCCAATCACACGAAAATCAAGAACCAAGCAAGCAAAAGTAGTAAATCAGCATAAGATCAAAGAATTACCATTTCCAATTTACCCTTCAACTTGTAGTGTGTGTCAATGCAGAAGTCACCTGAATGTTAAAAATTCTACTTCAGTAACCCTTAGTAATTTGATTGTACGGAGATTCTGACATTACTTAAAATAGTATTTACCAATTATCAGAAGAAAGAAACTTTGCAATCACATAAAGATAAACTGATGTATGTAGAAGATAGAGAAAAGGAAGGAAGAGGAATAGGACTCACGCATCTTTCTAAAACCCAGGTTATGGGGTATTATAGTGTAAAATTCCCTGCAATAAAAAAGCGTGAAATATATTTCCTTCCAGTTAACATGATATACAAGAATTCTAACGAATGGCGAATGGCAACAGAGTGAACAATGTTTGCAAGCTCTTACCCACTTAATTGCTCCAGCTTTTCCTTGTTGGATTTGCCAATAATCTCAGATATCCTTCTCAAGACATCATAACCCTGTATATTTTGGAAAATTAGCATTAAGTCCCAGCGACTGATATGTGAGAGCAATGTGTATGAAATTGACTAATTTGAGTTTATTGTCCGTATTCCAATACTAACTTAAGTATGTAGATGCGTTTAATCATATAATTTACCTTTAAGATTGTTGATCTGCTCAGCTTACCAAGTGGTAACTTTTCAGTATTGAGCCCTGAAAACAGATAAAAACAAGATATTAATTTGAGCGGATGGAACCGAAATCCATCAAAGAATGCTACATATCCTAATCAAGTAAAGCCTGTCCTTTGGTTATGCAACAATTAGGTCCTTTTTGCTCAGTGGCATTTGTCACTTGCCCTGATTAAGTATAAGGGCGAATTTGGACTATATATGGCGTTCTTTTAATGATATGTCTGCAGTGTTTTAGCATGATAGTAGCAAGAACAATGCAATTGGGAAGCTATAAATAAGTTTCCAGATTTTGATGGAGGTTAATGGAAGGTGAGCTTAGTAATTGTTTCAACCCAAGTCCTACTTTCAATAGAACAGAAAGAGATATCTGATAATCATGACTTCTGTCTCAGTACAGTACTAGGATTTGTCCTGATCAGCATTTCAGCAGTTTACTCTGATGTGGAAACTACGACACTTGATTAGTTGTCATATCGTTTCATCAGAAACTACGTACCTAGTTCCAGCATTCGCTGCTTCATCATGTCAATGTTGCAAATAAGAGCTATAAAATTTGCAATTCTAGGGTCAAGCTTCGTCAAACGAAGCTGACTTTCCATGGTGAGAGTAGAGCTTTCCTCAGCCTGACAATGGAAGTGCAGATATTAGAGGAAGCATGATCTATTACAAGATTCAAGAACAGAACATACAACGGTGGACTGCATGTAGTCTGATAACGGAGGCAGAGTAGACAGCGTAATAGATCACAAGAATAACTCACGCCAGATTCTTTGCTTCCGTCATAATCCATCTCCAACCACATATAGCATTTTGGGTGGAAAATGAATTCCTTACGATCAGCCCAATGGTTCTTTGTCTTCTGAAAGAATTTTGTTTCAAACTCCTTAATAGCAATGTCCCTTGAAGCATAAGGTCCCTGTAACTTGTCTTGACCTTTGATTCCTACCCTACCCCATCTAGTGTACACTAAGAATTTGCCACCGCCATTAGATTCTGCAATTTGTTTCAAAAGTAAACTCAATCAAATACTGTGCATGGTCATGATACCAAATCAACATATCGAGCAATGCTTGTAAAATAGCCAAGAAAGCCCAGCCACCACTAAATTAATAAGGATCAGATGAGACCTATGAAAAAGAAAATGTTCAACAATTTACTACTCCGGTAAGAAGAACTAACCAAGAGCTTGAATAACATAGAATTTGTTATTGTTGTCCCCAACATTTGTCTGGTTCAGAGTCGCATCATAGATGTTATCATCCTGAAGGGAAATGGATAAAGTTTAGGTTAGCAACAGAGAGGTTAGTGCTCTTGTGGATTCATTATTCTTTTTTCTTACTGGTAAAAAAAAACAGTAGATAAGTTAAGCAAGGAATTATATATCATACTAAAGACGAAAAATTCTATTAATTATCACACTATTTTACATGCTGTAAAACGTGGTACTCTGTCTTTATGTGGTCGGCCAAATACTGATCCAGCACTGCAGTGCCCTTCCTGCCGCTAATGACCTGTTTCTCCTTTTCTTTTTCATCATCTTTTTTCCCTGCAGCTAAATTTCAATCAGTAGAGGAAAACGAAACAGCTTTTAATTCATGAATCAAGTTAAAGTACGAACTAGGAAGTAAATCTTCAAGCGCAACGTTGTTTGAGTCCATCCGTGATTCTGAAGAAAGCCTATGGATCAAATCTCTCTTTGACCCACTTGACGAAACACCCATTAGAACCGCTACTTCACGAAGTGACGCTATGCCCATCTTATTAAGATCTTCATCAACTACCCTAATTTTCTCGTACCGTTTCGAACCATCAACTTCTGGTGCCCTCTGCCTCTTCTTGCCAACTGAAGCATCTACTAATGAACTCTCAGACAACATTTTCAACAGTTTTTATCTTCGAACCTATAATATAAAATTTCAAAAAACCAAATTTGAACTGGAAAGAACAAGAAGCGCAAACTCGTGTGCGTGTATCTGAAGAGACGACTGAATTACCAATGTAAGAGCTTTGGATGGATGCTGTTAATGAGTTTATGGAGTTGATGGATGCTATGGGGATGGAAATGCAGGGAAGCATCAACTTGTTAAATAAGCGGGAGAAAAAGGACTAACGACAAAATCAACTGTTTAATGTTTTGAGCTTCTCAAAGAAGCTAAAACTTGAGCAGCGGGTTAGTTGAAGTGGTGTTTGTAAATAAAAACCGTATCTTTCGTCCACTCTGCGTTGCCACGCAAGGTGAAGAAATACTGGTATTGATGATTTGGCACTAATTGATTGGTTCAAGTGAAACTTATTGAAGAATTTTTATTGTTATAACATAGAACAGACTACGTGATGTCGGAGCTTTTATAAGCTTTTGAGAAGAATAGGCCGAGTCCAAAGTCAAAACTCCTATCAGACTGCCATCTGCCAACGCAGGCCAGTAGCCAGCGGGCCCCTTGGCATTGACCTCAAAGTTGACTTCGTCCTACGCAATAAGCAAACTTCGCCTTATTAATTTGTAGCCAATAACAAGTTGAACAAAAATATTTCAACGTACGATTTATGTTACTAAAGAAAGAACTAATGTATACATCAGGAACTTATTCTATTTAAGCAAAGATTCAACGTGTCCCTTCTTTCTTTCTTTTACTGAATTCACTTGTATAATGAGGAATTTTGGAAATACTTTTTTTTTGCCCATATAATTAATTTTCATATGCATATTCATATTCGATAGATATGTCAATGGGCCAAATTGGAACAACTCAGGCCCTATTTGGCCCACTGGCCCACATATATAATTTTTTTTAAAGAAAACGTAAAAAAACGACATCATTTTTAAAATAACGATCGGATCATAGGTCGGATCGAGCCAGTCTTTCTTGACATCTCTAATATTCAGTTAATTACGTAATTTGAATAATATTATTAAACAAATTCACATATTTAAATCAAATAACCAATTGACTCAGTTGATTACTAAGGTTATAATTATGATTGAATTAGACTCTAATATTTTAGTATGCTCAAAATGAACCCTAATATTTATAGAATATTTTAAATAAATGTTAACATTGGAAAAAGTTTAAAATAGACCCTGATTGTTAACGATGTTAAACATCTATATTGACATGTTAATTTTTTATTATCGAGGAATTTTTCTAATTTTTTTAAAATAGGACCATCTGAATACCTGATGACGACGTCCAATTTTTAAAATAAAGGTGAGTCCTACTATATACATTAAATTTTGCGTCATTTAAATAGAAACTTTATGGAAACCTTCGCTCTCATCCTTTTTAACGTGACTCTAACCACCCTCTAACGACAATGTTAATGGATTCAGAATCTACCCATAAATAATCACCTTTCTTCCAGTTTCTTTGTTCTCAAAGACTGATTGCTCTGAAGTCTTTGGTTCCTTCTCATCAGTCCACTTTCCGTATCCATTCAAGTTTTCGTGTTCAACCTCCTTTTTAGCAATCTCTAGCTGCATTGGAGCCATTTCTCTACATTTCCTTTCCTGCGTTGCTTCTTGCTTTCTTCTGTTAGAAATTAACCTTATGAATATTATTCAGATTTCTAAACAATCAATCAACCAGAATCGCACATAGATCGAATATATGTATAAATAAGAACACTAACCTTGATCCATTATATAGCAGAAGCGTAAACAGCAAAACTTGATGGATTTGTGTTCTTCCAAACCAAGATTCAAAAAATGAATGAATTCTCCTTATGGAACAGAGAAAACTGACGAGCTTTGTCTAGAAGGAATGTTAAGAAATTCTTTGGCTTGGGACCATAACCTTTTTTATAGTCAGGTTTGACTTACAGTCTATTATGGATCTATTAACTATAATGACTCGTAATGGGCTTCTACACATCAGGCCCATACTAATAATTAATTAATATTTCTATAGGCCCAATTAATTTACTAAAGTTAGGTCACATTTTCTTAGGCCTATAACTGAAATAGAAATCTAAGTACATATATTTATAATGTGACCCACAAAATTCTAACAGCCTCCCACTTGGGCTACATGTGTTTTTGGATAATGTACATAGAAGAAAACTTAATATGCCCAAACGTGCTATCTCATTCCAGAACTATACCAAAACAATTTGGTCCATTAATTTTACTAGTGTAGGATCAAAGTAGCTTTTGTCTTCTAATTTTGTGACTAAACCAAACAATTGTCACAATACTATCAAAATCAATGACATAGATCAAGTAATGATGTGTAGCATGGAAATTACATGTGATGTGATCATAATCATGCCTATTTCCAATTGGTCCTAAATTTATGACACGGAGAGTTTCAAAACACTTTCTAGCCTTACGTAATATCGGAACAGAAAGCAAATTCTATGTATTCAGAATTTCTAGATAAACAACTAAAGTCTGTACAGAAAGATAACTTTAGACCTTAGAAACTTAAACTTTAAAATATAAACCTTAGATGCCAAAGAACATACATAGAAGTAAAAGATTAACTCCTACTAAAGTGACATGTTTGATAGACTTACTACACCCATATTGGCCACATGTATATGAAACATTGAAGGTGGCAACCCTTTGGTGAGCAGGTCTGCGATATTGGAGTTTGTACCAATATGTTCTATAGACACTTGAAGATTTTAACCCTTTCTTTCACAGTCAAATACTTGATGTCGATATGCTTTAATTTCAATGAACTCCGGCCGTTATTTGAATACTGTATAGTGGTTTGATTATCACAATAAATCTTTAGTAGTCTTTTTATATTATCAACCATTTGCAGCGCAGTGATAAAGTTTCACAACCATATTCCATGACATGATACTTCATAGTAAGCTGTATATTTTGCCTCTATGGTGGAAGAAGCTACAAGTTTCTGTTTTTCACTTTTCCATAAAACAACTCCTCCACCCATCATGAAAACATAACCTGAGGTGGATCTTCTACTATCTAAACATCCAAAATGACCAGAGTCAGTGAATCTAATGACTTCTAATCGCTCTGACCTTCTATATGTGAGTATATAGTCATTTGTTCTTTGTAAATACCTCATAACCCATTTTGCTACTTTCTAGTGATCCATTCTTGGGTTACTCAAATATCTATCCAACATTTCCATTATGGATGCTATATCTGGATGCGTACATACTTGTGCATACATGAGAATACCTACAACCGAAACATAAGGGATTATCCATCTCATCTTTCTGTGTGTCCAATTTAGGACATTGGAGCAAACTAAACTTATCACCCTTTGAAATAGTAGTGTCTCTCGGTACACAATTCTACATGCTATATCGGCTTAGCACCTTATCAATATAGGACTTTTGAGATAAACCAAGTATACCTTCTTTACGATCCCGATGGATCTGTATACCTAAGACAAAAGATGCATCACCAAGATCTTTCATTTCAAAATTCTTTGATAAAAATTTCTTAGTTTCATACAATAAACCTATATCGTTGCTTGTTAGTAGAATATCATCTACATATAGCACTAGGATAATAAATTTTCTCCCACTAAACTTGATATATATGCACTGTTCAACGATGTTTTCCTTAAAACCAAATGAGGTTATCACTTGATCAAATTTTCGGTACCATTGATGGGATGCCTGCTTTAAACCATAAATGGACTTCTTAAGTTTATAAGCAAGATGCTTTGAATCATTGGATTCAAAGTTCTCTGGTTGCATCATGTATATTGTTTCATCAATGTATCCATTAAGAAACGCTGTCTTTACGTCTATTTGATGTAGCTCGAGATCACATTGAGCTACAAGTGGCATAATGATTCTAAAAGAGTCCTTTGTTGAAACTAGAGAAAAGGTCTCTCTATAATCAACGTCTTCCTTCTGAGTGAAGCCTTTGGCGACTAAGTGTGCCTTATATCTTTCAATGTTACCACGCGAGTCCTTTTTGAATTTAAATATCCATTTACAACCAATTGGTTTCACTCCTTTAGGCAACTTGATAAGACCCCAAACATCATTGTCTACCATTGACTTCATCTTCTCTTTCATGGCTTCAATCCACTTATCAGAGTTTAAACATGATTTGGCTTGACTTACAGATGTCAGATCACCCTCTAACCCAATGTCAAATTCATGTTCATTAAGATATACAATGTGGTCATATGATATTGCACTTCTCCTTTCTCTAGTGGATCTCCTAATAGGAACTTCTAATTGAGGTTGTCAATTTCAATGCCTTGAATAGGCAATGTTTATAGATCAACAGTAGGAGGTATGGTAGGTACATTATCCTGATTTACAATTTGAATAGTGTCAGGTATGGTTAACTGTCACTTGCAATTGTAACTGTAGTGGGAATGTTAACACACTCCTCTGCAAACACAATATCTTTATTTTGATTACTCCCAATGTAATCATCATCCTCAATAAATTTGGCATTCCCTGTTTCAAAAAAGGATCGGGTTGAGGGATTATAGAACTTGAAACCCTTCATTTTTTGGGTAACCTACAAAGTAGAACCAATAGTTCTTAAGTTCAATGTCTTTTCATTTAATCTATAAGGCCTAACCTTAGTTGGACAACCTTAGACATACAAATGTCTAATACTAGGCTTCTTACCTGTCCACAGATCGTATGGATTTTAGCTACTACTTTGCCAGGAACTCAGTTTAGGATGTAAACTACAGTTTTAAGTGCTTTGCCCCAAAGTGATTTTGGTAAAGAAGAATGACTAATCATACTTCTCACCATGCCCTTAAGAGTTTTGTTAATCTTTCAACCACACCATTTTGAGTGGGAGTCCCAGGCATGGTGTACTGAGCAACTATACTACACTTAGTCAAATATTTGGTGAAGGTTCTTTGACGTTGTTCACCTAATCCATCATATCTGCTATAGTATTCATCACCATGGTTAGACCTGACAACCTTTATTTTTTTGCTTAGTTGATTTTCAACTTTAGCTTTGAAATTCTTGAACACATCTAAGGACTGTGATTTCTCATGAATAAAGTACAAATAACCATAGTGAGAGTAGTCGTCTATGAAACTAATAAAGTATTGTTGTCCATTCTATGATGCTGTAGGGAACGAACCACATATGCCTGTATGAATCAGTTCCAATAGCTTATTACTCCTGTTTGCACATGTTTTCCTTATGTTTGTTTGTTTTCCCTTTACACATTCTATGCAGACCTCAAGATTTGATAAATCAAGGGAATTGAGAATTCCTTCAGACACAAGTCTTTGTATTCTCTGTTTAGAGATATGACCTAATCGCTTATGCCACAACATTGATGAATTCTCATTAGTTATATTTCTTTTAATACTAATGTTACTTGAGTGCAGGTTTTCATAATGATTAGTTATCTTCGAATCCGGTTTGTATAGTTTGCCAACATGAGTGCCGGTTGCTACAACTTGAGAATTTAGAGAAACAACACATTTACCATTTCCAATGTAACACCCCACTCCCGCATGACCCGAACCTGACATCGATGGTGATATCCGAGTCCGTGTCCCGCGAGGATGGCGTGTTACATCACTTAGTTCGTCAAAAACTCAGTATAATTTTTTTTTGTTCAAGCGTACGTGAAAATCAATAATCGTAACTTTGGGCCCACTTTGATTTAGTAACATTTTCATTTACAGTAGTTTGCCAATTTTGTTTTTCACACATACCAGAAGTTCGATTAGCCTATTCCAAAAACAAAACATATTGTACTTTGATCAATTTCTTTTGCAAAACCCATTCTTCTTTTTTTTTCAATCGAAAAGTTATACACAAATAATATACGCAAATACACAAAATACAATGATTTGCAAAAAATACAGTTCAGTGCGAAAATAAAGAGACACAATGCAGACGCGAACTGATCCCGACTTCTATCTTTCCCTTGTATGCAGTAATGATACTCCCGTTTACCTAACGGGGTATTCTTCAAAGCCTGAAAAATAATTGCAAATTTTGAGTGAGTTTTGCGAACTCAGTGAGTGACCATCATCGATGGCTCACCCAGTCACACAACACATAATTTACACATCTCAC
>JAOSBK010000004.1:8313583-8335557 GCA_027568895.1 Erythroxylum shatona
CTAAAACTTTCCTATTTAAACAACTAGCCTTCTATATTTGTAAGGCAGATTATGATGAATGAAAATTGAGAGAATTTGCTTTGCAATTCTTAAGGGTTTAAATTTTTTTCTAAAACATATCATAGGGTTTTATTAGTTTCCAAAAACTAAAGAGTTTTGTTTGTTTCTAAAAACAATCACCTATCTTTCACCTATTTAACTTTCCAAACGAATTTCACAATTCCAGCTTTTCATTTCCAGAATGTCCTGTTTAAGAAAATCATATCTTTTTTTCTACTCATCAGATTGAGAAACTTCCTTCATTAATGTTGTAATTCACTTCTTGAAATTCAATTTAGCTTCAAGAACCACCCCAAAATTCCCAGCCATTTTCCTAAAAATGCACTTTGAAATTGTCTAATTGTTGAGCCTGCAGTTTCAACACTTTCCTAATCCAGAACCAATCTATCAAGAAAATTCATAACTTTTTTTCTAGACATCATATTGCAAGATTCCTTCACCAAAGTTGTAGTTCACATCTTGAACTTCAATTTGACGTCCAATTTCATCCCATTTGACCCATCCAATCATCCAGAACATGAGTTAGAAATCGATTGTTTTTTTCACCTGATAAGACTAAAACTGTCCAATTTTCAAATCATCACCACCATGACCAATTTTCAAATCATTTTCATATTCATCATGGAAATCACCATCATTATCATATGCACACATAATACTCATAGATATGGATTGACACATATATACATATTTTTATTGTGCAATGTTATACTTGTCTTAATAAGTGATGATGTGAAGGATTGTTGTCATATGAGTTACTTGGTGGGCATCATCATATTGTGCGAACAGTGAGTCAATTGGTCAGGTATGGATTTTGGTTAGTAGTTGATCCATTGATGAATCCATTGATTGAGATTCGCTATGGCTATAGTCTATAAATAAGGGGGATGTCATTGGGTCCATTTTCAGCCCTCCACTATTAGTTATGATTTGCAATTATGATAATTATATAAGATGATATTGATATGGGAAATGTATGCATGTTTTTTTGAAAAAAATCATTATGTTATGAAATTGCATTTATGGATGTAATACATTATAAATATATACATATATGTATCATTTGCAATCCTTAATAGTGCATAACATAACCATAATATTAATTCACTTAGTGAGGTTTGACTCCCCTTAACTATTTTTTAGGATCTTCTTTTTAGATCTCTTTTAATAGGATACTTCACCGCTTTTCTTCCTCTTCGACAGTTTGATGTATGTTTGTTGGTGACCTTTGATTCTATAGTCATAATAGTTTTGTATATTGTTAGAACTATTTGATTGTTATAAGTATGAGTTTGACCATTTTAAGATCTCATCCTTATTACATATATAGGGATTTGATGGCATTTTAGGCTTACTAAGGGTCCAGTAAACCTTGAGTTTATTGTGCCTTTAGTGCTGGTCACGGTTTAAGGTTAGGGTCGTGATAGCAATTGTTAGCCACTCAATAAGGTTCGTCAACTTTACAAAGACTTATAAGGACTGAAATATGCTCTTTTAGCTTGATTTACCAAATTTAGCTCTAATATTGCTTTCATTAGGTTTCAATCTAATTCTTATTATCATGACTTGTTTATTCATAAAGCAAGTTTAAAGTTCATTATTCTTTTTGGTTATACCGACAACATGATATTACTGGCATTGATACTCAGGGTTCTTCAACTCTCAAATCATTTTTACGTTAATAGTTTGAGATTAAGAATTTAGATAATCTAAGTTATTTTTTGCGTCTTGATATTTCATGAAATAAATCTAGCTATTATCTCCTTAGTGATGATACTCTTTATTGCCAATTAGTTGATAATCTTATATGTAACAACCCAGATCACTTGCTCACAGATATTGTCCGCTTTGGGCCTTGGCCTAGCCAAACCCTCACGGTTTTGTTTTTTCCAAGGCCTTCCCAGGAGGTCACCCATCCTGAAACTACTCTCGCCCAAGCACATTTAACCTCGGAGTTTCGATGGGACCCGGTGCATTAGGCCATGGAAAACGTGTCTATAAGGGAGAGGTATCCGTACTCTTATAAGGCGTACTTCGTTCTCCTCTCCAACCGATGTGGAATCTCACATTATATGTCGCTTTCTCTTACATTGATATTGCCTGTACTATTCACATTGTCAATCAATTTATGTTAGCATCTCTGACAACACACTTCTATATTATTCTCCATATCATTTAGTATATTAGAGGGAATTTCTTTCATAGTCTTTTCTTTTGTCATTCATCTCTACTAGAGTTATGAGCATACTCTAATGCTTACTGAGTTGGAGATCTGATTGGTCGACACTTTACTACAAGCTATCATTTCTTTCTTGGTTCATCCCTCATTTCATGGCACAATAAGACATAAGCAGTAATCTTTTGATTTAGCATGAAAGTAAATTACCAAGCTCTCATAGGCACGACTTCTAAACTCCTCTAGCTACATTGGTTACTTCATGACATAGATTGTTTTCTCTTCTTCTACAATTATTGATTTATGTCCTACAACCAATTGGTTGTTGTCCTTCTTAATTATTATTGATTCAGGAAATCCTTAGTTAAGGTGGGATGAAAGTTTTAAAATAACTTTCAAATGCCATTACTTTAATCAATTACTAATGGTGGAGAACTAACATGATTGGACTCAAATAGAAAATATTAATTTCATGCTCTATATCTAATTAGAACATTGTATGATCAAATGATTGAATTACATGAAAAAATCATACACATAAAGGTTAGTTAAAACCACTTTGAATTGCCTAAATATTTGATTAGTCACAATACATTGCTAGACATCAATCTTCATCTACGAATATAAATTGTTTAATTAGAGAACTAAAGATAAAGTAATAATTTATCTAATCCTAAATATGATTTAGGGTTATAAATTATATCTATTAATGATATATTTGAGAACCTAATAAGTCACATATAAAGAACAAGATGAAGAGAGAAAAGGTATTTAAATCAAATTAGACTTGATTATAAAGTTTAAGAAACTTTATAATTAAATGTAAGATATTTAATAAATAAAAACCAATATGAGATATTAGATCTTAAATAGGCTAAGACTTCAAGGAAGCTAGCACTCCTTAACTGACACTCTTTGTAATAGTTACAAAATTCTTTCAACATATTTTATAGATACTATTAGAAATCGGATACTTTACGGCGTGGTTGAGATGAGCTCGCTTTAAAAACGATTAAGGAAATAACAAGAAAAGAATCAAGCTTTGGAATAAGATACGGATTAAAATTTACACTTTCTTATAATTTATGTGTTAATCATTTTATAGAATTTTAAGTAATCTTCGCTTTTGAGAAATCAGTACAAAAAGTTTCATAATATTTTGCTACGAATCCTTCCCCAATTT
Organism: Erythroxylum shatona; assembly: GCA_027568895.1. Classification (NCBI taxonomy): domain Eukaryota; kingdom Viridiplantae; phylum Streptophyta; class Magnoliopsida; order Malpighiales; family Erythroxylaceae; genus Erythroxylum; species Erythroxylum shatona. Next base: position 8,317,003 of record JAOSBK010000004.1, read on the forward strand.
TTCAATTGTGGTACGAAGCTAACTTTTTTGATTAAATTTGCTTGATTGTTGTTAATTTGATGAAGATTGAGGCTTTAAAACTTAATTATTTGAATGTGTTAGCCTAATGTTGATTAGGGTTTATTTTTGCATTTTTGGAAATTAATTGATAAATCCCACATGCCTCTTTTCTGAAAAATTAAATATTCAAGCCTCCTATACATGTTCCATGCTTCTAAAAATTGTTTTACTGAATTGGAAAACCCATTGCCTGCTCCTTCTTTATGTTCTACTCATGGAATTCCTAATGCCTCTTTACTTTAAGGCTTCAGGAAAATAAATTTATTAACTCTTAAAATGTTGAATCAAACGTAGAACCTTCTCTGTATGATTTAAAACTTAGACTGGTTTGATTTTCTAGATTTGGTTGGTTTGTTTGTCTAAAACTTGAATTGGTTTGAATGGGTGCATTGGTTCTGAATTTGCGGGGGTTTGTTTGTTCCAATAACGTGAGCAATCACCAATGGTAGACATGATCACTGATGAAGGAGCTGGCCAGTGGCGATAACTGCCATTGGCTGGGGCGATAGTCACCCAGGTGGTAAGGAGGGTAGGACACCCAAGCAGGGAAGAAACATCGGAGGCAGTAGAACCAAAGCGGGGATAAGGAAAGATGGAAGACTATGCAGTGGAACCAATCAGCAGGTGGGGGCCTAGATGAGCAAATAAAATTTTAAATGACATGCATCCTAAAATGGAGCCAACGTCTATGGGCAGACGCTGATGGCAAACATAAAGTTTTTGATGCATCGATTTTATTTTAATTTTTATGTGTTTTTTAGCCTTCCTTTTAATTAAAGTAGTTTAATAAATCTAGAAAAGTGTTTTTCTAATTGTTTTCAAATGGTTAATTTTATTAGGAATACTTTAGAATTTAGTTTCAAATAGTTATATTATTAAATTAAATTAGTTATCAAATCAATAATTAGAATAAAATAAAGAATTAAAAGGTCTATCTTCTATAATTAGATTGCGTTAAATACATAAATATAATGAAATCATATTAATTAAGAAGATATCATAATTTCAAAATCAAGGTAATTATTTTTCTTAATTTCATTAAGATTAATAATTGTATGATTTCTAATTAAATTTTAGACAAGTAATTTCTAAAATTAGAATCAATTATTTTGAATCAAATTGAAATCAATTAATTAGACTCCTTAAATTAAGAAAATTATTATATTAAATAATTAAGAAATATATTTTTAACAAATTTATTTATTTCAATTTTATTGAGATAAATTAATTTTATTATTATTTAGAGAAAATTAGTTTTCTAATTTATTAATAAAGGTTTTTCTAATAAGCTAAGAAATCAATCTCTGAATAAATAGTATAAAGGACTTTCTTAATTAAATTTAAAGTGATTTATTTAATTTAAAAATTATTTTCCTTTTAGTATTTGAAAATAGTTTTCTAACTGAGGAAAAGTTACTTCTAGAATTTTTTACTTATGCAATTTTGAAAAGGAGTTTTTATAAAAATTATAATAAGTAAGAAGCATAATTTATTGAAAATTATTTTTCAATTAAATTTTATTAAAGGAGTAAGATAATTGGAAATACTTTTCAATTGGATATAAAAATTGTTTTCAAATCAAATTAAATTTCTATTTGAAATAAGAATTTAATTTATTTAGGAATTAATGAGTTTAATCTAATTTAATTATCCAAATAGTTGAAAATATTGTTTTAAATTATGAAGATATATAACTAGAATCAAATAAAGCTTGATATTTCATGCATATAATTTAATTATATTGGCATAAGAAATTGCATGCTTTGTTTATATCTTTGACATACATATTAGATGCATGTTACATTGTATATTTTTTTATATAATATTTTACATGCAATTTTGTATTTTAATGGGACGAGTAAAATTAAATATCATATTAAAAATATTTAGTACATGTTTTGAACATAATTGTTGTCTTCCATTGTTATAAAAATAAGTTAGAGTTCTATTTACTGTTAGGTTTATTAAGCAAACTCAGGTTGCTTTAACTCACATATGTTTAGTCTTACAACAAAGAATCCTACTTAACTACATTTGTGTGATTTGGATGAGCAAACTCAAGATTATATGAATTTAGAGGTAGGGTTAGGAATAGTAATCTTGTCATGGCCTGTCCGGCCATGCTCGACTCAGCCTAACTTTGACTCGAGTTAGCTGGGCCACCGGTCGGGCTCGGATAAGGGTCAACTCTGCCCATGACCCAAAGAGAAGGTGCAAAATGACGTCGTTTTGTCAAATTTTTTTTAACAAAAGTAGATAGACTAGGCTAGCTCGGCCTGCCTTATGACCGGTTGGACCACAGGCTAGTTAGCCCATGGTCAGGTCAGACCACTAACCAACTAGCTCATGGGTTAGGCCGGGCCATGTTTCCCTAGGTAAGTTTAGAAATAACGTATAAGATATGTTTTGCTAAGAGTTGTTGCCTAATGGATCTTAATAAAGTTGTTATCTACCTAATTTAAGTTTGGATAGTTTATTAAGCAAACTTAAGATCAACTAAATTTAAATAAAATCCTAGCCCGCTAGAGAGATTAGAGTAATTTTTCTAAATAGTAGTGAGGGTTATTATTTTGATTAAAATAGTGAGAGTAGCAACATAAATGATTAAAGTTTTATTCTTATTTGGTATTTATGGCATATAACTAATTATTTGCTTTCCTTAACATTATATTTTGTTCCGAGTATAAATTACCTTTGTTTATTATAGTTGACACTAAAAGTAAGTGAACCATGTTTCTTGGACATGTTAAGTTTAAGAAGAGTTCTCAAAGTTAGAAAGGAACATTGTCTGTCTATTATTTATTTTGCTACAATCACTCTCGAGGAATTAGTGATAAAGTTTCAAAGATATGTTAACATCATATAGATGATAAAAAAGTATAAACATTTTGAGTTGACTAATATCTCATAAACTTTGACGATAGTATGTAAGATATATGTCAACATCATGATAGTAAGATATAAGAGGTTACATGAAGTAGAGTTAAAAAGCACAGTACTTTAAATGAATTGTTCAAGTTAATTTAGTCCACTAAAAGCATAAATATGGACAATAATTAAAGTTATTTTCTATAGAATGACAATAGTTATCATTAGAAGAAATGACTGTATGAATTTTCTTGCCTATACGAAATATGATAAAGATTACATATATTTATAGTTCATACTTATGAGTATTTGATACTGAATTTAAATTCAAAAATATTACTAATGTTTAATTAGGCGTGATAAGAAATATATTGATGAGAAAAAATAATTGATCCAAGTTTATACAAACAGTTTGTAGGTATTGCAGAAAGGAAACTTATGCTTAATATAAGTGGTAAGAATATAAAGTTAGATAACTATAAGATTATACTTTCATGCCCTATTAGTAAAATCAAATAATAAGAATAATAAAATTACATAAAATGATATTTGTATCCTTTTGATTATGAATCTTATGAAACTTGTTAGGTTGAATAATAACCGAATTAATCTTTAGTGAAAGAATAACGATGGTATTTGATATGAACGAGGAGTTGAGAGAAATTGAGAAGAGAGATTGTGAGAACTTATTGAAATTAGCAACTCCCCCTCTTTTTATATAAGGTAAATTGCAATTACAATCCCTAAAAATCCTCTCAATCAAATCACAATGATAATCCCAAAAATCCTCTGAATCAAATCATAATCTCTAACACTCCCTAAAGCTGCAGCATATGTATCATAAGATCTAAGCTTGTTACACAATTGTGTTACACAACTTACAACCAAAAACTTGGTGAATAGATCAGCTAACTAGTCCTCAGACTTCACAAGAATGATTTTTATCCCATATTGTTCTACCTTCTCTCTAACAAAGTGACAGTATACCTCAATATGCTTTGTCCTTTCATGAAAAATTGAATTAGAAGCAATGTAAATGGTTGCTTGATTATCACAAATTAGGTCTATAGGTTAAGTTTGTTACAATATAAGTTCCCGCAACATATGTTTTATCCAGATAAGTTCTCGGCATGTATTTGTCATAGCTCTAGATTCTGATTCTACATTTAAACAAGAAACTACTGTTTGCTTCTTACTTTTACATGAAATTAGATTGTCACCAATAAACAGGTAATATCCTGTAGTAGATCTTCGATTAGTCCTAAAATCAACCTAATCAGCATCACTATAAGCTTGAACTGAATAACACCCATAGTTCTTATATAAGAGTCCCTTGCCAGGATTGCGTTTGAGGTATGTCAAGATTCAAATAGTTGTATTCCAATGGTTGGTTCGAGGGGATTACATAAATTAACTCATCACACTTATACTAAATGGGATGTCAAACCTAGTAATTATAAGATAGTTTAATTTCTCTATCAGTCTCCTATAATTTCCTGGATTTTTTAAAGAGTTTTCCCTAGCTAGTTTGCATCAAGTTTGATGTTGGGATCCATTGGATAATCTACTGGTTTTCATCCCAACAAGCTAGCTTATTTTAGGAGATCAAGAACATGTGTTGGGAAAGATAAATACCATTTTTAGATCTTGCAACTTCGATTCCCAAAAAAATACTTCAATAAACTAAGATCTTTTTTTTTGGAATTGTTGTTACAGGAATTCTTCAATCTATGAATTTCATTTTAATCATCACTAGCATTAACAACATCATCGACATAAACGATCAATAGAATTTTACCAGGGATCTTGTATGTTGATAGAACACCAAATGGTCTACTTCATACTGCTTGAGACTAAATTTCTTCACAACTAAACTAACCATCCAAACGATACTCTAATAGATTATATGCAGCCTTACTCTTACTAAGTAAAGAGGTTATTTTTGACAAGTCCACATGTAACCTAAAAAGAATGTATAAAAATAATGTTGGAAAGATGAAAGTAGTCAATCAGTGTAAAAATAATTATATAAAAATAGTAATGTCATATTATCATTAAAATTGAAAAAATATTTTACATTTTGATTCAATTAGTTATTAAAATTAACATAAAAATACCTTTTAAACATAATAACTATTTTAAAAACGTTTTTATATTAAAAATATTTAAACATAAAAATATATTTTGAATTTTAATAATTTAACTTTTCTTAATTAACAAATTTCATAAAAAAACTTGTTGTACCAACAGCTAAAATCCGATGCGACAATATAGTACCGTACGGTAAGATACTCAAAACCTTCAATATGGTAACATAATGTATGAAACTCAAAAACCTCGCTTTTGAGCCATTTGTAATTCAATATCATCTACAGTAACTTTTCTATAGGCAAAAACTGTAACTTCCTCGCCGACATTGAGCAAATATATTTACGAAGCTTGACTTTGTTTGGGAAACATATCAGAATCAAAGATACACTATGTCTAAAGCATGGTTATGATGTTTTGTTTTTCAAACATGACAGTAACGAAAACGTAGCACAACGGAAGCATTTAAGCAAAAGGCAGCATAGAAAGATGGGTTGAGATCCAAGTCTGGTCCTGATTTTTCATTCCAAAAGCATATATGTACATACATAACTTTCGCATGCTTGCTTCTTATCAACTCATCTTCTATACGTATATAAGAAAAAGCAACCTAGTATTAAGGTATGCTTGTGCTGTTTTCTTGGTAGATCATGGGGTTCAACTAACCTCATTAAGAATGATGTTTGATGGAAAACATTGATTTCCAGCAATCAATCATTGCGGGAGTCCTCTCAACAGACCAAGGAATCTTGCCAGCATCAGTCATCAGACCTAACTACAACAAATGTCATGCCTAATTTTGTACTTGTTTGGATGGAGGTCCATTTAACTTATAGCCGAAGGAGCAAACTGGCCCACAAGGTATAACAATTGTCACTCAAATCCTCAATTAGCTGCTGATACTGTGGTCTGGATACATGATTGAGATGGTCTAAGATCCTGTTTGCATTTTCTTGTCGGACACCTTTCTGTACAATGAGTATATAATCTAGAGTGTGGATTAGATCACAATCCGTTATGTGGTTAACGTGAATTCCATGTACAAGCATTGACCACCATCTATGTGACATTCCACTATTCTCATTTCAAATTTGTTACCTATGCTTCTAGTTCCTCCTTATTAGCCTTTACCACTTGTTTGCTAATTACTAATAAAAAGGTGAGAATGAGAAGCTAGCTTCATTCTTTAATTTTTACTTGCTTAGTTTTTAGAGAAATATAAAATAAGAAATAATAAAATTGAAATAAATTTTAAACAATCTTGAACTTTTATTCTTAAAAAGGGCATAAATACAAACGGAAATTAAATATTACAAATAAGAGAGATTAGAGATATTATTAAATTGCCATCAAACTATTAATTCTTTTTTTTTGAGGCAAAACTATTAATTCTTACTATCATAAAAAATCATTCATATTTATTTAAAATTTAATAATTTTATAAGTCATTAATTTTTATTAATTATTCATAATATAAACTATTTTAATTAATTATTTACAAAATAAATAATATAATAACTAAGTAAAAAAATTTCTCATTAGTTGTCGATCGGTTATGAATATAAAAAGTTGCTAAATATTACGGTTGGATGGGTTACTGACGACAAGAAAAGTCGAACATCGTCTTGCTTTTGGATTCTTACCTCCCACGTATGAGAACTTACGTTAAATGGTCCACATATTGTGGCCTTGTGGGCACATACATGTCCCTTATGTAAGTTCAGTACGCAAGTGACATGATTCCTGTAGCCTGTTCTACTGAGCGTCACTACCTTGGGTTATGTCGGTGTAGTTATGGTTTCTTCTTCGCCAAGCATAGTCAAACATTGCATCGAGTGCACTAGAATTTAGCTTCTTGAAAGCACGAGTGAGTCGAGTTTCAAATAGTATTTGAACGGATATGAGTGTGTCACCAGGTAAAGCAATTACTACAAGATCACAAGAGCAGAGTACACACGCTATCCATTTATATCTCTAGATTTGATGATGATCTCACGCCAGAATCTATGTTCTTCGTCCACAGGACAAAAGAATGACGCCAAGTCCCATTCCCCCGATCATTTGTAGAGGTGGGTTTCAGTTAATCTGCCATACTTAGACCCCTTACATTTAGAAAAGGTTCTTGTGAAGCCCAATGGAAGCGTTAAGTAAGTGCTTCAAGCTTCAGCGATTGGCTGCTCTAGGGACTTAGGGAGTAAATAAACATCTACGTAGCCAGCCCTAATTCGAGGCTTCAGGGAGAGGAGTTTAAATGGATTCTTATCTGTAGAAGGCTGATTTCATCCTTATGCATCACCAGTACTTCTAAAGTTTCGATGTCGAATTGGATTAATCCCTGACCTACGGCATGCAGCCCTAAACCTTCACTTCCAACTTTGCCGATGCTTTATAACCCATCACCAACAATGTAACATCAACATGATGGGTTGGACGAGACATGAGAGGTTCACTATTGGCAACTACTATTAAATTTTGGTTACCTGGTGGGCGACAGTGCAAGTACTATAAAGGATGAAGCATAGTGGAAGTTAACACTATTTAAAGCATTCAACCGTAGCTAATACTATCCCAATTACACTGTTCATTTGACTCAAAACTTGCAGCAATTCGTGCTCTCAAAACCATGAAAAGTAAAAATCCACCATAAATTGTGGGGGAAAAAGCTGGTACCTACCCACTCAAGGGAATCATATCTACCTAGGGAGAAAAACTCTTTCAAAAAACTCGCACACTTCACTCTCCAAGTACTCAAAAACCTTTGGACCAACACGCAAAGACTACGTGCACTCTTACATTATTCTCGTCAACTAGTTGCTCCAGCAAAGTTTATATCTTCCCGTATCATCAGAATAATCTTTATAACAAAATCCAACCCCACAACTCCTTTCCATGGGACCCATAAGTACTAACGGAAGAAGGGTTCGTGATCCAAAGGCTAGAATCGGGTAGCTAGGTACAAGGTGATGTTGTTTGACGTATAGGCTTCTCCCATCAAATGCTCTGCACTTGTCTCACTGTGCTCTGCAAAGACGAACAAAAGGTTGGTGGCTTTTGTGGAATTAAGGCCAGATATGAGCTTGCGTGAGTCTTTCTTTACACATATATGAAATCAATTTCTTTGCAATGGAACCACCATGATTGCATGGTATGGCCTTAATGCTGTTGATTACCAGGGAGTTGGGATTTTACTTTCACACCAACACTTTAAATTCACTCCTTGCCTTTTTATTGGCTATAAATAAAGCAATCTTTCTATCCCTGCCTGACCCCATGTCCTCTCTCTGTCTCTCTCTGTATTTGTGTGTGTTTCTCCCCAGGTCTTTGTGAACTTACACCTATAAATACAAGGTGCAGTGAGTCACCTCTCAAGCCTTTTAACATCACGTCCTCCTCCTTGATAAGTGGTGGTTATTAACGATGTTTGGATGGGTGAGCAGTTCCTCGTTGGAGAAGCAGGGCACGTGCACACGAATTTGCAATCTTCCAGTGCCAATGCAACTCTCATTGCACGTGCTCTCCTTCTCCAACATGGGCTTCTCGCCTTCGTGTGCTCCTTCCAATGAGGCAACAACCACCTCGATTCGTGGTGCATCTTCTTGCAGGTTCGTAAAGCACTCTTCCAAGTAGCTAGGTCACTCGCTTCAACTCTTAACACATTCGTTAAGACAACTCGCTTGTCAATATTGGATTATTTCTGCAGAATTACGGCCCAAAAAGCATGTATTGCATTGAACTTTCCCGTCTTGCATAGTATTCCTCTGTACAGGTTGATTACTTCTCTGGTCCAGTCCCCATGTTGCGTGTGTACTTTTCTTACAGCACCTGGCTCTGTGAAATCTAGATCTGGGACATCTTCAAATGAATCATCACAGTAAAATTTTGGTGGCAGGTACTTGATGACTTCTTAATCGAGCCTGGGAGATGCAGCTCCAACATGTGAGTCGAGAAGGGAACCAGTGTACTGATAGATTAGTCTCTTTGGCAGCGCTGTCCAGTTAAGGTCTTTACATGCTTCAAGAGCCTCCGATGACGATCATGGATTTACTTCACCGAAACCAGCAAGGCGTCCTATATCGCCGAACCCTTGCGCTAGCTAGCGTGTTTTGATTCTCTGTTTTCTTTCCCTGTAGCCAAAAAAAAAAAAGGGAAGCAACTCATTGGTTTCTTTACAGACAAAAAGCATCATTCCAAGCTCTTAACACCTTGGCTACAAAACAGTAGAAGAATTATGGGTTAGAAGAGGTATTAATTAACGTACCAATAACATAAGTTAATCTTTCCAAAATCTATTAATCAACTTAATTTAATACCAATTATTTTGACTTAAAACAAATTATAAAGTAAATTAATAAGTAAAACTATACTATAATTTCTATATTAAAGTAAATTAATAAGTAAAACTATACTATAATTTCTATATTAATCATTAGCACTCCTTAATGTAACAGATCTCATGAATGCATGAATTTCTTCATTGGTAGTAGTTTGGTAAATATGCATGCAACTTCATCATTGGTATTACAATATTCCATTTTAATTTTTGCTTTTGCAACCAACTCTTTTTATAAAATGATGGTGAGTCTTCGTATGCCATGTTATGTTGTGATAAAGTGGATTTTTTGTGTTTACAATAGCTCATTGATTATCACAATAGATAGTAGATCCCTTTGCTTAAGCTTGCTTCATATCAACCAAGATCCTTCATAACCATACATCTTGATAAGCTATTGCTATAATAGTCATAATTCAACCTCAAGTAGTAGATTATTGTTGTTTTCAAGTTTTACGAAATAACATATATTCCCGTAATGAATACATAATATGTAGTACTATTGTGATCTTCAATATAGTCCCTTAAATCATTGCCAAAAAAAACCATACAACTTGAAGTTTTTCATGTGTTTATACCATATTCCCCAAGAGTTTTGTTAACTTCAAATCTCTAAAGATTTGTTTTGCATAACTGAAGTGATTCTTGCTAAGAATTTGCATAAACCTGGATAAAAGACATTTGTTGCATAATATTTGCTCTACTATTTGTAAGATATAATGAAAGCCCTATCAAAATTTTGTATAATTGAGCTTCAAAATTCACTCCCATCATCTAAATAAAACTTTTGATAGGTACACATATGAGTACCCATAGCATCATAATCCTCTAAATTCAATCTTTTAAGAATATTATGAACATAAATTTCTTGTGAAATAAAAATTACTACATTATATTACTTGACTTTTAACTCTAAAAAGATATTCATCAAACCCAAATCAATCGTTTCAAACTCATTTACTATCATCTTGTTAAACTTATCTAATAACACATCATTGTTGTTGGAATAGACTAAATCAACATAAAGGCAAAAAATGAAACTTTCAAGCGTTCCTCTAGTTTTCGCATTCAAGTTTGGCTTACTTGGACATTTTTTTTAAGATCATTGCTACACAAATGCTCATCGACTCTTTTATACTAGGCTTGGGATGCTTATTTCAACCTATACAATGTTTTTTCTCAAATGATATGCTTTGTCTTCATGACATATAATCTTATTGCCTTTTGGTTGTTGCATATAGACTTCTTCCTCCAAGATTTCATCTTAGAGTGTTGACTTCACATCAAATTGATAAACTTTCCAAATAAAATTAGTAGTAATAGTTAGAAAAATGCATATTGTATTATGCCTTGCTATCAGAGAGACAGTTTCTCTAAATTCTATTACTTCTTATTACAACTACCCACATGCAACAAACTTTACTTTATATTTTTAAATAGATCCATTAGCATAGAAATTGATCTTATAGATCTACTTTAGCCTAACAATTTTCTTCCAACTTAGAAAATCAAACACTCCCACATCTTGTTTCTTTCTAAGGCTTCCATTTCCTCATCCATTGCTGCATACCACTCCTTAGACTTGATTACTTTTTTAAAACATATTGGTTTTTCAATTTAATCAAGTTGACATTGTTTTGTCTTTTTATAAATTTCTTATAAAGATCTTTACTTTTTGGTGGAAAATATAATGATGAAGAGCTTTTTTAGGACAAATTTAGATTAGCATCTTATTAATGTAGATGAATGAGGGCTCTTAGTGTAGAAAGATTGGAACCTCCATTTGATCCTTTTCTCTTATGAGAGCATCAAGGGATTCACCATTTTTAGGTAATGTGCTTGAACTTGAATGCATATTTTTCCAATTTGAAATATTTTTCTCATAAAAATAATAGCATGAATTACTAGTAATTTTTTTTAATGAGAGGGCTATAAAAATATCTTTTAGTTTCATTATTGTAACCCAAAAAAATACATTTTATGTTATTATCATCCAATTTTTTCTTTTTTTAGGATGGAACCTATATAAATGCAATTTAACTGAAAAATCTTAAATGAGTTACTTTAGGCTTCCAACTATACCATGCTTCAAATATTGTACATTAATTTAAAGTCGCTATAGGGGATCGATTACGAATCTAGGTTGTTGTATGGATTGCTTCTGCCTATAAATTGTAAGGAAGAGTTTTGGCTTTTAGCATGCTTTTTTCCATTTTTACATGGCTGCAATTTTCCTCTTAATGACTCCATGTTATTGTGGTATATAACTAGTTATCAGTTGCCCTTAAATCCTACATACTTTACAAAAAATATGAAATTTTTGAGAGAGAAACACACCCCAAAATCAATCTCAAAGTCTTTATTTTTTGAAAAATTAAAATTTTCATTACTTAGAAGAAAAGGAGTACACGAGTTAGGAATTCATAAAATAGAAAGCAAAGCACCCAATTACATAAGTGTTAACAAAATTTTAAAATAATTCCCTTAACCAACCAAGTTCCTAAGCACATTGTTTTAACTCCTCACAACATTATCGTCTCACAAAAAAGATGTAACATCCCATTCCTAGATTGAGGGTTAGAACCCTAAAATATGGTACATGAAAGATCACTGAGAGATTTAGAAAATGGATCTCATACTCAGGCATAATGTTAGCATACATTCATATGAATTTGAATTTTTACACACATGAAAATAATTGTACATACACTCATTGACATTCTGGGTACATCTGAATTGTAATGTGATATTGTTGAAAATTGTAGTTTCAGTGATGAAAAATTTAGATGGTGAATTTGAGAATTAGGAATTGTTTACAACTGTATTGAATGGATTCTGGATTGTGATCTATAAAATTTTACGTAAGTTGATGAAGAAATATTTGTCTTTGTTATGGTTTAGAAGATTATGTACATGGTTGATGTACTGTTCATGCATGAAAAATATATGAAGTGTTAACAGAGGTAAATTCAAATAAGTGATGTAGTGTTAGGTATTTAAATGTAAAGTGTATAATGAAATGAAGTTAGAAGAATGTGTTTCAGTGTTCTATATGTTGATTGAAGATGATTGAAATGAGAATAAAGAAGTGGAAAATTACAATAGAGAGAGGTTGTAAATATGAGTTTCAGATTCTTAAGCTTTAGAGTATAAGTTTGATTCTGTTTTGTTTAAAAGGTGTATGGAGTAAAGAAATGCATTATCAATAGGTTAGAAGAATTTAAGTTGGAAAAAGAAAAAAATGAAGATTGGAGGAAGAAGAAGCATAGTGAATGAAAAAGGGAAGCTAGAGAAGTTAGTATTGATCAGAACTTCTAAGAATTAACTGTATTGATGTAGATAGATTTTGACAAAATTGTCTTCATGAAATTTGTAGATCATTATTTTAGGTTTCTATTGATATAAAGTATGCAATTTTTGGAGTTCTAGATCAAAAGTTATGGCAGTTTGAAGTAGAGATTCGAAGAAATAGAAGAAGAAGAAAATGCACCGTCGTGCTACTTTTGTGATTAAAAGGAAAATACACCGTCGTGCATAAGCACAACAGTGTCTTTTGAGTTTAGTGAAAATGCACTGTTGTGCATAAACACGGAAGTGACTTTGGAGATGAAGGGTAAATTGCACCGTCGTGCTTAAGCACGATCGTGCATTTGAGATTTCTCGCTATACTTAACAGTATTGCTTCTTTTGATCATAACTCCTTCTCTAGACATCTAAATGACTTGGTTCTTAAACCATTAGACTGGTAAGACATTGCTATACCTCTCTACCAAAAATTATAGCTATCTTAAATAAATTGAGGGAGATTAAGTGGAAAATATGGGATGAGTGGAGTGAGTGTGCAGTTAAATAGTTCAGTGTCTTATTATCTCTCACCCCCGTGAATTATTCTCACAGCCATGAATCTCTCTCACACCTATGATTTATTCTCACGAGCATGACTCTTGAATTGGCGTGATTTTTCACTCTCACACCCGTGAGTTAATTGCAAGAGTGATGTTTAATTGTTTTTTCATGCTACAGTGCTCCTTAATAGTTTACTCTCGTGCAAGTTGAATAGGATTACTTCTTTTGATCATAACTTCTTCTCTAGACATCTAAATGGGATGATTTTTTAATTTGGAGTAAACAACAGACATAAGACTACAAATCATCTAGAGAAGTCGAATTGTGATTCAATCTCTAAGATGTTCAATTTCTAGATGGAAGTTGTGCATAATATACTGTTTTGGACAAAAACAATATGAAAATGCTTGAAGTATATCTTTCAAATCACTGAACCAAATTAAATGATTTTGATGTCAATGGAAACATAAGACATAGAGGAACATGTTTCTCGAAGAAAGTATTGCAAAATGAGTTGAGTATCGAGGGTAGAAAGAAGATGCAAAATTGACCCGAAATGATGTTTTTATAGAAAAATTTGATGGTGATTCAAGGAGTTATGACTTGTGATTTCAGTGGTTTTATTAACTCATAAACTTAATGACTTATGATTTAAGTGGTTTTATTAAGTCATAAACTTAAGTATAAGTTATACTTAAGTGAGTTTTAATATGGGGAAGTGGATAAGAGGCTAAGAAATGGACAGGTGTCGAAGCTTTAAAGTTAAGTTTTAATAACCTTGAAAAACAAGCTACTGTCCTTGTCTTTATCCTTCTTGAAGCTTCTTTCCCTAGTTTTTCTTAAACACATAGTTTTTCATCAAATCTACAACATAATAAAATCTTGATTTTTCCTATTCCCTACCCCTTCCACTTTGTTATTTCTTTCTTCTACCCTAAGAAAAACTGAACCTCCTGTCAACTTTCAAGTTGATGTATGTGGTTGCATGAGGGATTAAGGCTACGAGATTTTTTGTAGATGTTAGAGCTTCAAACAAGTAAGCTTGTTATGATTATGTATTTTTGTATAAACTGAAACATGTATCGTGAGCTCACTGTAAAATGGTTAAGAACATTAATATTCATATTTGATGGAAAATAAGTGAGGAGATTTTGAATGTGTCGTATATGTTGATCTTTCATATTTGATGATCAAAATGTTATAAGAGGTTATAGAAATGATTTTTGAAGTTGAAAGATCAACTAAAATGGGTATGAGATTAATGCAGAAAATTTATGAGAAATGGATATGTAAAAGCTCTGTTTATGTTGACGTCTTCACTATATATGTATAAGTTTTGGAGTGTTTTTAAAGTTGATTAAAAGGAATGAATTTAGAGTGGAAGAATAGTTGTAAGATGATGTTCTGAGATGAGAATGAATGTTTTAAAATGAAAGTTTGGGGAAGAATTGAAGAAAATGCAAAAGTTGAAAATGCATAAAATGTGAAGTTATTATGCATGAATGTGATTTTCTATTTTTGATGATTATGGGAAAAAATGATAGATTTTGAGTTGGTTGTGATAGGTTGAGCTGAAATAAAATAGGAATGAAGAGGCAATATTGAGTTTTAAAACAAAAAGTTGATAGTGATATATATATATATATACTTTGTTCTTCCTCTTCACTAGTCACATGTGGGATTATATTGGTAAATGAGTTATTGATATCAAAGTACCAAAGGATTGAGGTTGTGATTCAAAGAAATGATGAGTGATTAAATTATGAAATGAAAATAAGCTTAAGATATGAAATTGGTAAAGATGCCTGGGATTGTCATTTAGCATGCATTGTTCATAGTCCATATATATAATTGTTCATAAATAAATGCTTATAAGTGTGCAATTATTAATGTGTGTGCAATGTGTGTCTTACATAAATGAGTTGTGCAGGTTAAATGTCCGCATTCAGGCATTTCCAGAATTTCGAAGCAAATGCTAATCTGGAGCATACTGTGAGTAGATCTATATGGTCTCATTTCATTATTTGTTTTGTTTGAATTTTTGTATTTGATTGACTACTGAATGCTCATATAAATGTGATTGATTGTGTTGAATTCCAAACAGAAGGTCCGATGATTGTGAAATGTGGGTGAGATATTGAAGTGCTACTTACATGTGAATGTAACGAATTAAATGTTTCATAATATGATTGATTGAAAATGTGTGAGGCATTCCATACATGAATGCATGATCAGATAATGGGAGTTGTGACCAGAGTAGCCACTGATCAGAGCTTAAAGCTCAAAGTGTGAAAAGAGCCTCGAGCTTAGAAAGTTATTAAGAGCCTAAGGATCACAATGTAAAATGAGCTCTGTATCCCCATCAGATAAGGGACAATTAGTAATGAGTTCGGTATCTAATGGATACGAGATAATTTAGGCACTCGATCAAAACAAAGTAATAAATAGAAAGTGGGTCTCATGTGCACTGCATATGTATAATACGAATGATTAAAGTGTATTGAGCATGAAATGTGAAATGATGTGAATGTGAATTATGTGTTATATGATTGAGTGAGCTATAGGTGATGGTCACTCATTGAGTTCGCAAAACTCACCCAAAATTTATAAATATTTTTCAAGATCAAAAGAATACCCTGTTAGGCAAACGAGAGTATACCTACAGTATACAAGTAACGGATAGAAGTCAGGATCAGTTCACATCTGTATTATACTTCTTTATTTTCATATTGAATTGTATATATTCTGAAATTTTTTGCATCGAATAATGTATTCAGAAATTTTTACACAATATGTATACAAATATATTTATGTTGTAATGTAAAGACATTATGACTAAAGTGCTTTGTATTTGTAATGGGCCCTAAATGACTATCCAAATTCTGTTGATTGTATTGTTATGATTGAAAAAATTTGTGAATAAAGCGGGCCCGATTTGGTTATGAATTTTTGCATATTATGTTTATGGTTTCAAAAAGAATTTATACTGAATTTTGATTGATTTAGTGTTTTAGCACGCTACCCTCGCGGGGCATGGACTTGAATATCACACAGGATATCGGATACATATCTTGCGGGAGTGTTAGTTCTATGTTTTTTCAGAACATTTATGAAGAGGAGAGGCTATGCGAAAGTATACATCGAAACACTGAAGACTGCTTCACTTACAGACAACCTTCTTATTCTCCGGCTAGGAGATAATGAGGTCTTGGAAAGAACACAAATTCACATTAGCTACCCATGGAAGCATAACACCTTAGCTAAGAAATGGATTCCTATGAGTAGATTATTTAAAATCGGGTGGAATGATGAGCTCACTAATTCTGCTAACTTAGGAATCCCCGTGGAGCTTGAGAGAACTAAGGAAATTGAGAAAAACAGGATGGAAGAGATCTAACCTTTTGGAGTTGTGAATCCACTAGCGATAGACAATACGACCCAAACATAACCCAATGGGGAGGAAGGGAAAATCTTGTGGACTATAGACAATGCATCCCAGTCGAAAGAGAGTAGTCAAATTGAATCTCCTCTATAAAGTAAGGAGACTGATGAACTTGGTGTTACAAAATTGGCTGAGAAAAGAAAGGATGCTAATGGCCAGGTAGAAATAGAACAATGCAGAGTATGTGTAATTGGAGAAATTCAAGAGGAAGCAATTTCTATTTCTACTAAACCAAGTGTTGGACATGTGGACGCAGAAGTGGAGAAAATAGAAAAGAACAAGCAGCAATCTAACGATAATCAACTAGTTGTTTTGAAGAATGAACAAGTTGCCCACATATTTCCCAGGGAAAGACAATTCTTGATAATTCCAGTGCAGATAATGTAGAGAATCTAGATAGTGGCACGAATGATTTCACCTCCTAATATTTGGAGCATTGTTAGATGGATTGGGTCAACATGCTGACTCTAGTTACAATTGTTGAGTAAACTGAGAATTAGGAAAAAGGGGATATTAAACAAATAGAGGATGGTGTACTCCACCAACAGTAGCCAATTTCCTAAACATTCCTGATGATTTTGCCTGCAATCCAAATCTACAAAAAGGAAATTTGTCAAAGAGAGCAAAGTCCCAATTACCAAAAATGGTGAATAAGCTCTCCCATAAAGATGAAACTTTAGTGGTGCCTATGATTATTTCTTGTTGTTGTCTATTATGTAAATAGTCATACTATCTTCCTTAAGGAGTTTTTTGTTCTTGGGTTATATTGCAATATGATTGTAGGCTTAAAGTCTTAAACTCGTTATAACGTTAATTTAGTATTAACTATAATTTATTTTTTTTCATTTTTCAAAAAAAAAAGATAGAATCTTTAAAAATAAATGAATAACCATCCAGCATAAGTTGCTTCGCACTTAACAAAATTGAATCCAAATCAAGAACATACAATATAGTCTAAATATAATTCATGCCAAGAGATTTCATAATCACAATACCTTTTCCATGTGCCATGCATATTTTTCCATCATCTATTATAATCTGGCTAGTCATAGACTCATCCAAATTCGTGAAAAGTTGTAAATCATTTATGATTTGATTACTATAACCGTTGTTAATGTACAAAATTTCTAAAGGACATTATTTGAATGAAAAACATGCAAGGAAGAGGCTCGCCCTTTTATCTTCTTCTTTCACTTGGGTTAGGATGGCTTATTTTTCTTAAAGCCTGTAGAAGCTTTCTATTTGCCCATATATATTACAGTTGTAGCACCATTTTATTTTTACCTTTGTCATTGCCTTTAAAATGTTGGTTGTTCTACTTGGATTGACCACCAATTCTGCCAACTCTTCTTTAATGTGAGGAATGTCTCCGTGCGACTTGTCAAAATTAGTTTGCTGTTTTATTCACCAGCGTCTTTTTTATCTTGCGAAATCTACATCTTCCTGTAAAAGGTATGTGCTCCCATAATCTCCTCACAAATACGTGGAATGAAGCAATTCGAGCTACTATTAAACTTGATTCGTTCACAAAGTAGGGGAGGATGAATCTTATCATTTATGTGTGGACGAAGTTTATTAACTATTATACAAAAAAATTCAACATGAGCAATAAATGGAGGCTTGTACATGGGCAACTGAACTCTTCCTCTGATCATGTGTCTGCAAAAAAGCTGTATTGTGTAACGTCATTGACGATTAAGCGGACAGCAGAGATTGTGGTGGCCACGGTAAGCAGAGAAAAGGCAATGACGTTGAACCAATGCCATATCTTCTTCTCTATTCTTGCTGCATTTCCCTTTACCTGTGGCGACCAGATGAAAGAATATCAAGCTATTTTCTTACTCATTAATATAAAAACTGTCCGTTGGTTTTGCTGTCTAGGCTAGTAACTAATTACCTTGAGGAAAATCATGCTTGGAAA
>JAOSBK010000004.1:8356114-8373375 GCA_027568895.1 Erythroxylum shatona
TGTCTTTGAAGGGATTAACGAAAAGTTTATCACAATTCACCCCCCCCCCCCCCCCTTCTTGTGTATCTTGATCTTATTATTGTTCAATATATTGACGTGTGATTCACTTCAATATTTATATAAAAACATAAAAGAAGGTCTCATTATTCTAATTAAAGTTATCAAGATACTTCTAATCGAAACAAATATAAAGATAAATTATAGATCATAACTTGCTTTGGGTCAAATAAATTCACATTAAAAGTATAAATAACAAAAGCTTCTGAAAAATGATTCCACCTAATAATGCTTTATAAATTCATGATCCTAGAGGAGAATGAAAGAAATATATTCTTCTAATATGAAAATTGGCATCAACAGAGACCTCTAGATTTTGAAAACTTAGTAAGAATTCTAGGTCAACATTGAGTAGAACTTATAATTAGTCCATATAGCAACACTTTGATCATGTCCTATGCATAATTCTAGATCATTAAGTATAATCAGGAACAACTTACCATATTATAATATAACATCATTCATAAAGACAAGATCATTTCACTAGATAATGCATTCCACAATTTTTGAAATCAAAGCACCCTTAGGCTATTCATAGATCAAGCCTCATACTAATCTTGACATTCTATCCTTTGGTATACAGGTAAATCCATATTCATTCTTTGGTCTATGACTAAACAAAGGTTGCGGACTAAAGATAAACTTTACTTCATCAACATAGTGTATAGGAATTGCATTCTATATAATTCTTATCTTAAAAATCACAAGTATCTATTCTTTGATTGTCGATATTATAGGCTCTTATGGAATTTATGCTATTCTTATGTAACTTGTCATAGATTGTGATAAATTAGGCAATATCCAAATTTAAGGACTTATCTGCTAACTTCCCTTTAAAGATTGTGCTTAGTTGCTCTATTTACAATTTATGCAATGAAAGAAAATAAAAGAATTTTAAAGGGGGCACACAATATATCAAAAACTTCAAAGTAGAATTTTCTGGATAAGAGAAATAAATTGTCTAAGGGAATAATTCTAAAGTTAGTTCCTCATTAGCTTATAATGAGAATTTTTTACACATGTTCCTATGATGGCATTTGATCAGGATTAACATCTTTTTTTTGTAACTGTTGCATGATATATGTTGCCTAGTTAAGTCCTCTTAGCTTTTGTAAATGAGGACATTTGTTCTCCTACAACAATCTTTTATAGAATGATTAGCTCCTTTTGGAGCCTTTCTAGCTACTCGTAACTATATATTCATTTCTAATTGTTGGATAATGCTATATTTACTACAATATATCTGCAGTAGATTTAAAGTTTGAAAAAGTCAAGAATCTCTCCAAGTATCAAAGAATAAATGCCATCAGATTGTTTAATTTTTGAAAGTTCAAAATAGGTTATTTATGCAGCAGATTTCTTGCTAAACTTTAGCCTCTATTTATGTCAATATTATTGAACATCTTGTGTATAAATGTTATTCATCACATCAATAAATGTGGGATAGTTTTCTTTATCAAAAAACAATTCTATTATTTACTTTAATTCAACAAATTTGGTATAAGACCCCTATTATTCTTAATAGTCCTAAATTGAGTGATTGAGAGGAAAATTATCATCAATTCTTCAAGGATGGCAGGAAACAATTACTTGTCAACTTCACTAGTTTTCTTTATTGTGATTTATCAATTTTGGGTAATAAAAATAAAGTCTTTTCGAGGCACATGATATATGGGAAATTGTTGAGAAAGATGAAGCGTGACCTCTACTTGAAGATCCATTGTAGTTGGAATCAAGGATCAGAAGGATTAAAAAAAAAAGAGATTGAAGGTCAGGGTATGTATCAAATGAGATTTTCACAAGGATTGTGGCTTGTGAAATGTAAAGCAAGCTTGAGCCACTCTTAAATAGACTTTCCAAGGAAATGAGAGAACAAGGTATCTGTAAGTTCTTAACCTAATGAGGGAATTTAAACTTGTAAAGATGGACTTAGAGACATTTAATAAGTAATATGATAGGCTTATGATTATTGTTAATAAAATCATACTTATAGGGAGGAAATTCAAGATAGGATAATTGTAGAAAAGGTTCTTGTAAGCCTACTAAAGAGATTTGAAGCCCAATTTTCATCTCTGTAAGACTCAAGAAACTTATCTCAAATGTCACTATCTGAATTATTAAATCCTCTTCAGGCTCAAGAATAGAGAAGGCGAATTAGGCAAGAATTAACTCCAAAAGGTGTTTTTAAGCAAAAGGAAAAACGATAGCCTCTGTTAAATAGTAAGGACAAGAAGAAGCAATGTAGCAAATGGAGGAGTCAAGATGAAGGTAGCGGTATAGATAGAAACAATCAAGAGAATTCTTAGCTTTATGTTGATTGCAAAAAATCAAATCATCAAGCTTGGCGTTACTGGTTTGGGCATGATGTAGTTTGTAGAGCATATAACTAGAAACGACATATTGTTAGAGTTTGTAAGAACAGGGAAAAAATGATCAACATACAGAGGTGGCAGATAAGGTGCAATTGTTTATTGCTACTAGTTTTATAGGAAGTAGCTCCAGTGACGCATGGTTGATCGATAGTGGATGCATTCTCAATATGACTAACAATAAATCCTTATTTAAAGAACTGAATAAGTCACATATTTACAAATTCAAGATTAGAAATGGTGATTTTAACTCAGTTAAAGGCAAAGGAGATGTAGCAATCAGAGATGGTACAAGTATAAAGGTTATTATTGATGTTTGATTCATACATAAGATTAATCAAAATGTGTTTAATATGGGGCAACTATTGGAGACAAACTTTTCTGTTATTTTCTAGGACAAGAATTGCATCATCTTTGATCCTACTAGAGCTGAACTATTTTCAGTAAAGATGAAAGGAAAGAGATTCGCACTTGACTAGGATCATGTTATTAATTGCATAAGGTTTAATCAGTCTCAGATATGGCATAAAAAGTTAGGTCACTTTCATTACTTAGCTTTATCTTTTATATCAAAAGAGTGATTTAGTATATGACTTAAAAAATTATTGAAGAAAGTGGTGGATTTGTGATGTGTGTCAGAAAGGAAGATAATGTCATTTCCTAAAACAAAGGCCTATAAAGTAGCTCAGAAACTCCAATTGATTCACACAAATGTGTGTAGACCTATGAAGACTCAATCTTTAAGTGTTAGCATATATTATATTGCCTTTATTGATGATTTAAACATAATGGACTAGGTATATTTCATGAAGCACAGGTTAGAGGTTTCTCCAATCTTCTAGAAATTCAAAATATGGATTGAGAATCAAAATGGATGCAAAATTAAGGGAATAAGGTATGACAATGGCACTGAATATATATGAAAATTTTAACAAGTTTTATGAAGATATAGGTATATAACATCAATTAACAACAACCTACACTCCACAACAAAATAGAGTGAGTGAATGGAAGAATAAGACAAAAATGGAGATGGCTAGATGTTTATTATTTAAAAAGAATATTCCTAAGTTCCTATTGGCTGAATCTTTCAATATTGTAGTCTATTTACATAATAGGTTGCCAACAAAAATCTTGATGAACAAGAGTACTTTTGAATTTTGACATGGTTATAAGCCATTCGTGAGCAATATAAAGTTTTTGGATACATTTGCTATACATATGTGTCACCGGTGAAGAGAAATAAGTTGGATTAAAAGGCAAAAGTTGGAATCTTTATTGACTACAGCAGCATCACTAAAGGCTATAGAGTTTATTAGCCTTTAACAAAGAGAGTAATTGTAAGTAGAGACATCAAGTTTGATGAATCTACATTTTGGAACTAAAATAAATCGACACTAAAATATGAAGAAACTGAAGTAGGAACTATTGCACATAAAGAATCAACTGATGACTCCATAGATGATGTACTAGATGAAGGGACCAAATCTTTAAGTGAAATATATCAAAAGTGCAATGCAACTATTATTGATGAACCTATAGATTATGAAGAGGATGCTAAAGAATGAAACTCAATAGTAGCAATGAAGGAAGAGTTAAAGATGATTAAGAAGAATCAAACATGGAAACTTATAGATAGGCCAAATCATAAAGATCTAAGAGTAACGTGGGTGTTCAAGCTGAAAATGGATCGTAATGGCTCCATCAAAAAATATAAAGCTAGATTAGATATAAAAGGGTATGCACAGTAGTAGGAGAAAGATTTTCCATAAACATTTGCACCAGTTGCTAGGATCGAAACAATAAGGATGTTGCTTATAGCTGTAGTTCAAGAAGGAAGGAAAGTTCATCAATCAGATGTAAAGTCAACCTTTTTAAACGACTATTTGGAGGAAGAGATCGTTGTAAAACAACCATACGGTATTATGGTGGAAGTTAAACAAGACAAGTTCTACTTGTTAAAGGGAGCTATGTGTAGCTTAAAACAGGAACCTAGAGCTTGATACAATAAGATTGATGATTTCCTATTAAAATCATAATTTTATAAGAGCATGAATGAGGCAACTTTATATTTTAAAACTTTTGGTAAAGATATTCTAGTAGTTTTAGTGTATGTTGATGATTTGTACAACCGTAAGTAACTCTGATATGATACAATAATTCAAAGATCAATGATGAAGGTATTTGAGATGACCAATTTGGGGCAAATTTCATATTTTCTTAGCATGGAAATTATTCAAAGGTCAACAAGGAATCTTCATTGGTCAGAAAAAGTATGCAAGGGAAACAAAAAAAAAGTTTGGAATGGAGAATTCCAAGCCTATTAGCACCCCTTTGATGCAAAATGAGAAAATTGGCAAGGATGAAGATGATGAGAAGGTAAATTTACAACCATACAGAAACATGATAGGTTGTTTAATGTATTTGACTACAGTTAGATTTGATATTTATTTGCTGTGAGATTATTGTCAAAATTTGTGCACTGTGCAACTGAAGCACACCTAAGAGTGCCAAAAAGAGTATTAAGATATATGAGAGGTATTGTTAGTCTTGGAATTCAGTTTAGAAAGTCAAAAGAACTTTGGTTACATATATTTTTTGATAATGATTGGGCATGTTTAAATGATGATATGATAAGAACATCTTGATACTTGTTTAGTTTTGGATTAAGTTGTTATTTTTATGGAGTTTAAGAAAGTAAAAAGATGTGGTGGCTGAATCAATTGTAGAAGTAGAATATGTAGTCTGCTACAAATCAAGTCTTATGACTGAGGAAAATTATGATCTATTTAAAGATGGAACAAATGGAAGCAACCAAGTTGTTTGAGAATAATCAAGTTGCAATTGCAATCTCTAATGATCCAACTTTTCATAGGAAGAAATATCATGTGCTCAAAGATGTGCAGAAAAGCAAAAGGGTTCGTTTGGTTCATTACACTATAAAAGAGGAACTTGTTGATATTTTAACCAAAAGTTTGTCCGAGACAAGATTTGAACATTTAAGAAAGAAGATGGGAACTTGCAACAAAAAAAGAAAGGAAGATAATTTCAAATAATGATATATTTGCTACAATATATTTGCAGTAGATTCGTGCCAAGAATATCTCCAAGTATTAATAAACACTATCAAGTTGTTTAATTTTTAAAATTTCAAAATAGGTTACTTATGCAGTAGCCTTTTTGCTAAATTTTAGTCTCTATTCATGTCAATATTGTTGAACATCTTATGTATAAATGTTGTTCGTCGTACCAATAAATGTAGGAGTTTTCTTCATCAGACAATAGTTTCGTTATTTACTTTAATTTCAACACAACAATATTACTTATTTTTCCCAAAGAAAAGAAAAAAAAAACAAACAACTTCTTGAAATCTTAGCCCCAACACCTAATATCTTCGAGGACCAATCATTAATAATGAAAACAGATGCAAATTTAGAATGCATGAAACCACAAAAATTCAATATGCTAATGGAAGATATTTAAGTTTACGATGTTAAGATATAACCCCTTTATGTAGTTCTTCATGGCTAGATTCTTATGTTATATGATCAACATCACCAATGTAACTGACTATAACATCAACGTAATGGAATTGGAATATCTTTAACTTGTTGAATTTAGCCAAATATAATAAAGCTTGAAGCTTCTCTGATGATTTTTCTATAGATTCATTCTAGGGATTCAACATAATGGTTGAAATTGACCAAATAAGCTTCTACAGTTTAGTGTCCATCCCGTTGGTCAGTAAAACAACGTGTAAGACATAAAGAACACTTTAACATTCAAGTTACCTGCATAGGTAAGAACATGTTTAAGATCTTCAATAGTTTAGTGTATGGGGCAACTTATCATCAATGAACTATATTCCTAGCCAACAAAATAGCACTAGTACTTCTTCAAATTCATCTGTACGTTAGGATGAGTAAAGCAACCAGCATATAATTGACAAAAGGAGGCTCTGCATATGCAAGCATCAGTGCAAATTTAAGCTGGTATGTAGCTAGACTTAATATCAGAATACTCGAAATAAACAAAAAACTCAAACTTTAAGCCATTAGCTTAAAAGCTCAATTAAGTCTTGAGGATTGTCCTAAAGATAGAATCATCCACTCTTGCACAAATTAGGACCTAAATGACCACAAATGCTATTCCAAGTGAACAATTCGACATAAAGCCTAAATTAAATGATAACTGAAAAAAAAAACAATACAAACAGATAACAAAGACAAGATTCTCACCTAGTCAATGGATCTCATAAAAACCAGTGAAGCTGCATCAATGGCGGATTAAAATAGTGGGTCATTCTCAAATTTGGGCTTAGACTTGAAACCAACATTCTTCTTTAACTTCGAAGCGTACTTGAGCAACGAGCTTGGCATGGAAGTAGTTGGTGAAGGCACATAGCAAAAAAATGTTCCATACATGAAAGGAAATATATAGAAATTGTTTCAAAAATTATAAAATCGTATCGTCTAACATTCACAAACAATTGAGAAGACAGGGTATTGCAACATCTACCTATTCTTTTCTTTTCTTCAACACATTTCCAATATCACCAATCATTTATTAAAAAGAGATTATATTTTTAATCATCATATTTTGTATCTGACTTTATGATTTAAAATTAACAGAAAAGAGGAGAAATAATCTATAAAAAAATATAAACTCATAACTGCTATACTAGTTTCATGTCCTAAAGAAATAAGTCATCTTTAGTTTTCAAGTGTTAACATTAGTTGATCAAGTAACACAACAAAGTTCCTTTGACTTGGACGAGAAATGGAGGCACTGTACATGGTTGGGGAAGAGAGATTGCCACAAAAGCTGATTGGCCAGGGACTAATTTGCCTTTACAATTTATTTGCTGCTTCCACCAACCCACATGCATAATCTCCAAAATACCCCTCCAAACCCACAACAAAATGAGAGGAATGGAGTTAACGAGCGGCATCGTTGATTGTTGTTAGGTGAGGTTGTTGGCATTGGCACGGTCGAATGGTTGATCGAAAGACGAGACTCACGACTCCTTCCCATTTTCGACCCTTTGGGCCCCCAACCTACACAAGCCATAAAACCGGACTCACTCAGCTCAATACAACACAGCAAAAGGAGAAGACAAACGCAGAACTGAAGCTTAAAACACAAACACACCACCTACACCCACCAACTTATCTCAAACTTCCCAATCTCCTGCAAAATGGATCCTAATCTCCATATCCAAGAATCCTCTGAATCTCCCTCTTCCCTATCCACTGAAGAGCACACCCAACAACTTGCAATTGTACCTTATGCCTCTCTGTCTCTTTCTCTCTCTACAATCCTCCCCAACAACTTCTTCACACAGCCTAAAATCTCTGTTTTGTTTTCCTCTGCTCCAAACAAGGTTAAAGTCCCAACACAAGCTGCTTCTCTCACTCACCTCTCTCTTTCTACAACCTCCTCTCCCTCTCCTCCCAATTTGTCATTCAAGTCCACAATCTCCGCGAATCCTCTCTACAACCCTCTCTCTCTCAACCCTCGCCGCCCTTCAGAACCATCTAACGCCGCCGGTATTCGCCGCGCTTCCATCGTTTGGTTTCGCAACGACCTTCGCGTTAACGACAATGAATGTCTCAGCACTGCTAACAATGAGTCCGTGTCTGTTTTGCCCGTTTACTGCTTTGACCCGAGAGAGTACGGGAAATCCTCATCTGGGTTCGATAAGACGGGGCCTTATCGTGCCACCTTTTTGATTGAATCGGTCGCTGACCTTCGCAAGAATCTTCAGGCAAGAGGTTCTGATCTTGTTGTGAGAGTTGGGAAACCTGAGACCGTTCTTGTTGAATTGGCACAAGCTATCGGTGCTGATGCTGTGTATGCACATAGAGAGGTGTCTTATGATGAAGTTAAGGCAGAGGAGAAGATTGAGGCTGTTATGAAAGATGAAGGAATTGAAGTTAAGTACTTTTGGGGAAGTACTTTGTATCATTTGGATGATTTGCCTTTTAAGTTGGAAGATATGCCCTCGAATTATGGAGGGTTTAGAGAAAAAGTGCAGGGTCTTGAGATTAGGAAGACAATTGAAGCATTGGACCAATTGAAGGGGTTGCCTTCGAGAGGTGACGTAGAAGTTGGCGAGATTCCTTCTTTGTTGGATTTGGGTCTCAATCCTACTCAGGTATGGTTTCTCTTCCGAGTTATTGGTTTCTGGTATGTTCTTAACTCAGGTTTGGTAGTGATATAAAAATGCCACAAAATGCAATGAGAATGTATGAATAAAGTTGCTAACTTTGTGATTTTCTGGATTTCTAGTGTAAATTAATTGCCACCGAAAAGATGTTTAATAGATAACATATGATTTTGAAAATGTACTTCTTGTCAAAGGTTGCTTTACAAAGTGCAGCTAGAGTATTGTGCTTAGTGTTTCTCAGTTGTTAACTGCAAGGGTTGCTGCTAAGCTGTGTTTCAGACGTAAACTGGAAAATTGATCTGTATGAACCATAGACAATTTTGTCCTTTTCATTATTCTCAATACAACTTTAAATACGGCGTGCATAATGCAGGGTGGAAAGCCAGCTGCTAATGCTTCAATGGTGGGTGGAGAAACTGAAGCATTGCAGAGGCTTAACAAGTTTGCAGCTGAGTGCCAAGCGCAACCTCCTAAGGGAATCAATGGAGCCAATGATAGCATCTATGGTGCAAACTTTTCCTGCAAAATTTCTCCATGGCTAACCATGGGATGCATCTCCCCTCGTTCGATGTTTGATGAGCTAAAGAAAACTGCTACCAGGTGTGCTTCAAATTCTTCTCCTTTTCTTTTTTCTTTTTCTCGTTTTGATTATACCATTATATATTTTCATAAGTTATGCCCTCACGAATTGAAATGACTCAATTTATAGAACTATTTCTGCTGCATCAAAGCTCAATGGTGGTGGTAGCAACTCGCCAGACACTGGAATGAACTGGTTGATGTTTGAGTTGCTGTGGAGAGATTTCTTCAGGTAATTTGAGTAAACCTTGCAACTTATTTATTATAGTAGCATTCCCTTCTCATGTTTCGACTCTTGTGCTTGAGAATAAGAATAGAAATAACAGAAAAGTTGGCTCACTTCCTTGTTTGTGAAGAATTTACTTGATATTGGATTCCACTGTTTTTACTAGAGAATGAGAGAAAAGTGTTATCAAGCTAAAGTAGCATCAAATATTTATGTTGATATGTCATGTTATCCGTCTTCTTCAGATTCATTACCAAGAAATACAGTTGTCCAAAGAAACAGCTCGAAGCAACTCCGGCCACAGCTTGTACGGGCGCCCTGGCTTAGGCTAGAATTTATTTAAGAACTGCAAAATGAAGTTGGTGGGAGTTCTGATGTTTTCTTCAGTGAGAATCTATTTACGCAAGCCATTAGAATGTCGGAGTAGGTTGCTCGAAGGGAACTATTTCTTGTCAAACTTCAGTTGTTTCTGCCAAATAAAATTTATTGATTTTGAGCTTGAATTTATTTTTTTAAAAAACATGTATCCTTGGAAAAGTGTTACCCTGCATGTTATAAGGTTATTAGTTTACTATTTGGGTAAAACTTTCACTCAATAATGCTCACTATCTTGGGTTCATCAAGTATATATTGAACTTGAATTGCTTAGAGACATGGCTTGTGACTTCTCCCATCTCTGTCTTAACTGCATTGCTGTCTAATCATTGCTAGATTTAAATCATGCTTTGGAGCTGCCGATCTTCAACACCCATGTCTTTAATCAGGCAATAGGTGAAAATACATGGAATATAGCACATTAAAAGATAGAATATAGATATACTCTGTAAAAACTACCAATCAAATAATACCAGAAACTCTAAGAGATGATAGCACCACAAAAATAACCCAGAGCAACATGAGATACAAACATGTTACCCAGGCCCATATCCTAGGACCTCCAAGTTCTGCACCCAATGTTAAACGCCGGAAAACAAGAACAGCGATACATCCTACAGAAGTTGCAAAGAAGACAAGTAGTGAAAAACTGAGTCCTGCAGCATTGTTGATGTGCAACGTTTCTCTATATGCGAAGAAGTTGTACGCAGTATCAATCAGCCATGGAACGCCAATCCCCACATAAATATTCACCGAATTGCTACAAAGTATAAGTAAGACAAGGATCAGTTTGTGTCTTCGTCAGCTATATGCTCCCACATTGGAGTATACCGAGAGTCAGGAATGAAAGGTAAGAATGATGAAAGTAATAAGAAAAAATGAAATAGACCACATTGCATATGTTTGGCTTAAATAAACTTTTTAGCGATGTTCCAGTCTCAGAATAGACAGAAATTTCAAAGTATGCTATGGCCCTTTGCCTCAATTCTTAAGGAACGCAGGGATACGTGACATCATGATTGGAGATTAAAAAGTACAGTAAATTACTTTGAGTGATTAAAATTCCATTTTAAGTTTGGTTCTAGAGTAATTCAAAATCTAGTTATAAATCCTACAGAAGTATGTTTGATATTCAAGTCAATGTGATTCCCTGAAATTTTCTCAAAAATTCCAGATGCATATATAGATACAGATATCAACTCTACTACCCCCCAGTTTGACATAAGACTTCCATAAATTACATACAACGAACCTGCAAATAATGTTTGCTATTGCAGAGTCTGCTGTTGTTTGACGTTCAGCTGCTATCTTACTTGCTACTAAATCTGGCCATGATGTCCCACCGGCCAATGCCGTAAATGCAATGACGTAAGCATTTATCCCTGCAGAAAATTGGTTATTTTTGAGAGTTAATCTAAAAGACACGGGGTATCTTATTTCTAGGCTTGGAAAGGTAAATGTAAAATGTATTTATAGAGAAGAAGAAAACCTGTGACACAGCTTATAATATCAGTGAGCTTTGTTACAATATAAGCAATCCCACTAATGAAGATAAGAGAGCAAATGAAGGCAATCCATCCATGAGCAATGTGATAGGGTGGCACAAAAGCAAACAAAATCCTCCAAGGTACTACTACTAATTGCCAGGAGACTCTTGCTAGCCGCAGGAGAAAGCTGCTTAATTTTTTTGAATCTGGACTTTCCAACTGTTTCAGGAACCATGTATTAATCAACAAAGAGGAAAATGAAGTTTTTCCATGTAGGAACAGAACCAGATGACAGTATCTTTTAACCATCAATTTAAGGAAGTTCTAAATTTCCAGATATGCTAGAAATAGTGTACCATTATTGCATCCACAAACTGCTGTTTCCAGAGAGAAAAAACATTAACATTGTGTTCCCTTGCATCATCTGTCTGAGGCAATTGTTGATACAAAGGACCTGCAAAGTAGGACTTTCAGATTAAATAAATTTTGACTTTCAGATTCATATCATCTTCTCACTTAGAAAATCAAATAAATAAATAAACTTGCAGTCAGCAATTTAGGTCAAATTGATGCTTCCTAAAACAGATCGTATGAATCTTGATATACTATAATGAGAAAATTATAGATCAACAGCTTAATTAACATATCACTTTTCACATGCAGATCTGCTATAAGTATTTCTAATGGGTTTGAGCACCTCTTTATTCTCATTATCTTTCTTCATTTAAACTACAAATATAGCATTAAATTACTTATTCGACCAAGTGAAGTTCTAACTCATGATTTTGATGATAAGAAAACATGTTATTGTTAATGTCTTTATCTTTAGTGATATTAACAAGTTAATTTCATAAATATTCAAGTAAAAGGTCAAAGATTAATTCAATGGAAGTGAAAAAGTGATCAAAGGATCAAAATAAGCAAAGTGGAGCACCAAATACAACTCAAGAGAACTTCACAGCAATTCAAGTTAAGTGGACCAGGAACAAAAATAAAATTAAGTCATTACATATATTAAAAAAAAAACTATTGTAATCTTTCTGACAACCTTATCTTGGTCATTTCAATGGCTTAGAGGACCCATCATTGTGTATTATTTACATGTAAGGCATAATGCATAAATCCTTCCATAATCAAGATTTTTTTTTTTTAACATATTGATATTCAAACAAACTTTGGAGAAATTTTGAAAAGATTCTGAATCAAGTTTTCATCAAAATAGGCTGCTTAGATTCTTTTAAAAAAGCTTCCAAGTGTTGAAAATTGGTTATTTAAAGTGTTTTTGAAAGTTGATTTTTCTAGGGGTTTGGCTAGCCTAAGGGTTTAACTATCCTAAACTAGAAACAAAAAGGAACATAATGGGTGTCTTCTGTTAGGCTTAGAGATAATTCAGCCTAAGGGTTTCGTTTAGCTAGCATAACCTAGGAACAAAAATAAATAAATAAATAACGAGTGTAGTTTGTTAGGCTAGGGAATACACTAACCGAACCCTTAGTCAAATATATGTGGTTGGCTAGCAGAATGTGCCTAGAAACTAATAGTTCAATCGAGAGAGCAATTGAATTGAGATTAAGATATGAATTCAGAGAGCAGTTAAATTTTATCTAAGTGATTGAGATATCAATTCAGAGAGCAATAGCATTGTCACGGTTCTTCTTCAACCGTGAAAAGAAGCCGTGTAAAGGATTTCTCTTCACCCTAAGAAAGAAAGATCTATAATGATTCATCTTCACTCAAAGGAAGAAACATGTAAGGAAGGCTTCTTTTCACCTATCGAAGATATGAAAATAAAATGTCAAATGTAGCATAGGGAATGAACGTAGAAGAAGGATTATTTGGTGGAACCACTATAATCGATTTTGTTTCTCTTTTTATTACTCTCTTTTATTATTGTTATGATTGTTTTATGATTTTAATCAATCATAATTTCATACTTGTTCATAAAGTAAATAATTCACTTCATTATAATTTCAAATAAATTAAAAAGTGAACAAATACAAGTCATTTCCCTCTTATGTATTATCCGGGACCAAATTATTGTTTCCCTTGCTAGCATGTGTGAACAAGGCAAAGAATGCAATACTAAACTTAGAAGATTGTGAATTTCAATTTTATTCAATAGCATACAAAAAATTTACCTCGGCTAGAGGTCAACTAAGAACACATGCCTTGACATGAACAATTATCTGCACAACCCAAATCCTTGTCACTTAAAAAGTACATGCATAAGTTGATCTCTTATTTCTCAGGTGTCGAAATCCTACATTTCCATCACTGAAGTGTTGTTCTATTGACTGTATCAACTACTTGAAAGACGATCGATAAAAGCATTAATTGGGCTAACCAATCCATTTAGTTTGTCATGGCCGAGCAGCATTGACTAAAACGGAACAAATGCTAACTGACTGTGGATAAGTTGTTCAAACATTATAGTTGCTATTTACTATAACAAGAATAGAGTAATTTGGCAATGCATGAGTACCTGTCTCATTGTTTGAATGAGTCTCTTCAGGTACCCAGTCCTCTGGCCTTTCAGTTCTTGGACTTCGGATATCAAAAAGTAGCACAAGAGTTGAGCATCAATATTCATTTATATATGACTATTGTAGATGAACAAAAAAAGTAACGGAAAACATACATAGGAAGAGACAGATAAGGCCAGCGTTTGTCTTGAGCATAAGCATGTGTGAGCAGTAATCCGTACTGCAGTACCGTCAACAAGGCCTCCCAAAGCGTGATGACATTTGGAGTCCATACCTGCAGAAGAAAATAAGACCTTGAACTACCAAGCAATTTCACAAATTACGTTAATCAGAAGCAAGATTAAAGATCCTCTAAACAGTGACAGTTACAGAAGAGTAAGTGCGATGGTGAGGTCAGGCATTTTAATTTGAACTACTATGAGTTATAATTTCGAAAGACAATCCTAGCACAGATATCATTGAGCTTGGCATAGGAAGTGTATACGAATGCAGTAGATTAAGTCATAACAACCATACAAGAAACAATAATAAATTATGAAACACCAACATCAGTGAAACATGCAATAACTCACCTCTAAAATTATGTAGAGCCAAATATAAGCCCAGAAAGACCAAAATAGTTCCACCAGCCAAACTCCTATATCAGCTATCTTTTTCAGTTCTCCAGCTTTTGGTACAACAACGCAAACGGCATGGATTGGGAAAAGGTCGAATGCCGCAGAACCAACAAGCGTTCCAGGTCCCAGTCCTATAGATTAATTCAACCTTAGATCTTGTACTTCAATATGGAGTAAGAGAATACCTGACTATAGTCTTATCAAGACATCATTGAAGTATAAAGATATACCTCACCTCAAAAGGTTGAATAAATTAAGAACAATAAAACACGATTTAATTACCAAATAAACAAGGGACAGGTAGAAGAATAAGCTTTTACAACACCAGTTACAAACCTCCAGCATACAGATCCCCAATGTTGCGAATGGCATCAATAGTAGCTAACGAAATTTGAGGAAAGCTGGTCCCAAATGCCAGCAAAGAAATGTCTGCAATGGCATAATTCCACACCTTTTCATACCTAACAACCTCAGTATTGGTTACAGGATCTATCTCCACGACCTTTCGCGAGTGTTTCACGACATTCTCCATAGACCGAAAAAACCGAGCCGTAATAGAAGACAATCCAAGGAAACAGTAAGCTAGACCTACAAAGTACAGGAATGTCCGAGTCCCAGCTCCAAGGGAAGTTTCAAAAGGGAAAACCAAATAGCTCTCACATCTTTTATTAGCACCACCGCCAAATACATCACCAACACTTTGATAACCGACCGAGGCCATGTTTACTAGCCCCAGACTGCGATTAATATTTTAGCAGAAGAGTAGCATCGCCTGTGTCCATCCAATATGTTAAAAGACAAGAATAAACATTCATTACTTGGAAAGAAAACGAAAGGAGATGAGCTTCAACTGCTGTGTGATCCTAAATCCGATGTCAGGTTGAAAAAAAGAGATTTAACATAACAATCGAGGATCATAACGCAATCAAAATTTGTAGTGAAAATCAAAACCAAATCAATGCATCGTTTGAGGTTATGTGTTTTCTTCAGATGACTTTATGATTTAGAATAGCGATTAAAAATGGAGGAAATTGGACGTCGCGGGAGACTCACCGCGGACGATAGGTGGACGTGGAGCTCGGACGTGAATGGGTTCCAAGAATTCTCGGCCATATATTTATGTGGGACTCACGTAGATATATAACTGAAATGGAGTCCAGCAGAGTTGGAACAGATTAAAGACTAAAGAGTACAGGTGATTTGAAGTGCAAGAAAAAGTGAGTAAGGGCTAGCGATAGTAATTTTCCAAATCCAATTATCCAAAACCAAAACTTTGTCATTATTTACGATTAAATCCAAAAATTCGGAAAAGATTCAACTGTCAGAAAATAAAACGTCGTTATTCTATCTCCTATCCTATGCGTTCGTTCTTTTATATAATAATTATAAATGTTATTTTTTATTTGATTTATGTAAGTATTAAAATTAATTAATAAAATTAAAAAAGAAAAATATATCTTATAAAATATACATGACAAAATGATGCACTTTTAATATAAATAGGATTTTTTAAGTGAAGGACAAAATATTAAAAATTCTTTTTAATTTTTTATTTTTAAAATTTTTTTTTTTGAATAAAATAATATAATATAAACATATTAATCAAATACTATTAATACGATAATTCATGTAATTATTTATTATAAATCAATTTTAATTTGTTCATGTAAGATTTAAAAATTGAATTGGGTTCTCGTGCTAGCGATATTACATTAGTCCATATTTAATATTTTGTTGTTATTTTTAACCAAATTTTAAAGAAAAGGTTTTTTTCCAAAATTTTAAAGACTAAAAAAATTTTAAATTATAGAAAAAGTCTCGTATCTTTTACCCTACTTTATTTTAATGGGTTGCAAAATGTCACGTAATGTGAACTATTTACACCAAGAAAAAAAAAAGCTAAAAATCGTTCGTAATTTTTATTTTGTCAAAAATCCCTTAATAAGTTTACCCTTCATATGATCATTGGTTATTTATCAAATGATCCTCCAAACTCTACCATATACATGTTCTTATAATTAAATTTTAAATTTATTCATTAATACATGATTAAGAAGTTATGCTTTAATACCTAATTAGTCGAATTTAAAGTATTTTTAACAATTTTAAATACAAAAATTATAATAAATCTTGATAAATTTATTCTAAAATTAATTTAAAAATTCAACTGAAAATTATGATGTCTTTAAGTGACATCATTAGTCATTACTACATGGATAGAAATTTATATTTTCGTACAATATCAATTTATACAAAATTTTTATATTAAATTTATAACAATTCTCGGTATATTTAAACACAAATTAGATTAAGAATAAGTAATAATAATATTGTTAATTAATGATTATATTTTAATAGAAGTTATTTTTAAAACCTAAAATTATTAATTAGAACAAAATAATTATTTAATTAAATAATTATTAATGTTTTTATTTTGTGCCCCGTTCTATATTAATTTCTTATGCTCTACTACCATTACTAGTAACTAGAATAGAATATGATCGATCAAATTAATCAATAAATTTGGCAGTCAGTAAAGTTAAAATGCACTAATATAATCAACTATGTTATAATTTTTAAAAGGGAACTTGGTTGGGTCGGTCGTGCTAGACCCAGGCCCAAGCCCAAGCATAGACGGCCCATTCATAGATGGTGACTTTCCACTCATAAGGGAAGACCTAAACCTAGTAGGTATTTTTCATATATAAGTTCATTACCTCATCATAAAAAAGGTACGACTTTCGAGAACCCTAGTATTCTTTATTCACTAGCCACCAAAACTCTCACAAAAATACTAACTTGAGCGTCGAAGGGGCCTACCGGCAGTCAACCCCCGGTGTGCCTTATTGTTTTGCAGGTGTTTTTGTGCCAAAGTCAACCAATCCCATGGATCCTAGCA
>JAOSBK010000004.1:8373475-8392067 GCA_027568895.1 Erythroxylum shatona
ATTAAAATCTTATTTATAAATTAATATTTATTTTATATTTTAATTATTAAAGAAAATTTTATTTGATATTTTTGAATTTTAATTATATTAATAATTACTAAATTAAATTATTTATAATTCTTATTAATAACTAATACTAAATAATTAAATATAAAATATAAAAAACAAATTATTTATAATTTTTATTAATAATTAAGTAATATATATTTAGTTTATAGTCAATCAGAATATAAAAAAGAAACAAAAAATAAATATTAATTTTTATTAGGCTTTATAAGTTACGAAAAATAGAAGAGACGCAAATTTAAAACAAAAATAAAAAGCTCAAACAGATTTTTTCTAAATTTAAAAACAAAAGCAAAAAAAAAATCATATAAGTTGAAAGCCTCCTCTCCATTGGGAATCAGGTTTCTACCGCCACAAGTATTATGGTGCTCCTTGATTCATAGATCATAAAAGCATCCTCCCTTATTATCTCAAAACTTGTACAAATGTTGATATTTACATTTTGTTTAAATTAATTTTTATATAATTAATTTTTTAAGTATGATTAAAATTAAATATTTTAAAATTTAATTTAATAATTTTATTTATTGAAATTAATCATCACACTAAAGACCAAATGACGCCATCACTTATTACAATATAAGTGCCTATAAGCATAATATAATTTTCTTATGTTAATATCATAATTTTGCTAGAAACATTATATAAATCGTATTCCCACCTACCAAATGTTCAATCACATACTTTTTCTTAATATTTTCTATTTTATTTGAGTTAAAAATCATTGTCCCTCTTATTTCCGGTTATGCGAAACACCACCACCTATACTCATTTTAAAGTATATTGATGAAACTTACAGACATAAATATATTAACCTCCAAATTATTATCTTAATTATACTTTCACAAAATATTTGTTGCTCATAAATAAACATAACAGAAATATGCATACCTAGTTAGTTATACATGTATTAATGTCAAACTCTAGATCTTGATCAATATTTCTTCTATAGACAAAAGGTGCAAATTTAACTAATATTTTATAAAATTACAAATTAATTTCTAATATTTTGAGACATTTAAATGAATTCTAACATTTGAAGACTGTTCAAATTTGATCGCAAAAATTTAAATAGAATAAAGCTTTGTTAAGACGAATTATGAAGAAATGCATTTATCACAACGAATGAATTAAGAACATCTATTGATGGTCAGTTCATATTTTATTTTGATCATGTTTAAGTTAAAATTATACTGTATTACAAGTTTACAATTGAGAAAATTTTCATACATTACTAATTTGTAATTTATTTTAATGCAGTAGAAGAAGTTGATGCAAATACTTTAGATGAAAGCATAGTTTATGAATTTTTAAATAGTGTTAGAGAATTTGGACCTTTTAACGATGACGAGACACAATCTTCTTAGAAATATAATTTTGACTTTTATTATTATTTTAATTTTTATATTATACTCATATTTATTTATTATTAATTCATTAAATAATAATAGACATTGATGTATTTTTATTTCAATAAAATATTTTATTTTTATAAGTTTTACTTCTTATCTATTATATACCGGTTTTATAGCAGTTCACTACCAGTTGAACCTCTAAACCTTAAACCTTTCTTTCGACTGGTTTAATGTTCGGTCCAATTTTTAAAATATTAGAAAATATGTTATTGGCCGTTTTAAATAGGAGACTAGAATTTATTATTTATAAAAATAATGTGTCCCAAAATTTAATTTCTATACAAACTTTCAATCTTCTTGCAATCAACATCACACGTGAATATCGTCCTACATATATATATGTATATATTATAATTACAACTTGTGCAACTGGTTCCACCTTCTTTTCACTCCTTTAACAACCTCTTCATAAAGAATATCTGCATTTAACAATTAATTAAAACAAGTTGCAAAACACAGATCCAGATAAAGACAGATTCAATGTCTAAATCATATTGGAGGGACTACCATACTATGCCAAACATTGCTATCGTTCTTCACACCAGTTAGCCAACATTGTTGTTTTCATGAGAAGATTTCCTTATAGACTGATTAAGATATAAATTAACGTCTCTTATTTTAATCTTTGTAAGTGGCTACATGGACCGTGAGAAGATTTCCTTATAGACTGATTAAGATATAAATTAACTTCTCTTATTTTAATCTTTGTAAGTGGCTACATGGACTATGGTGGTGACGTGAGAGTAATAGTTACATCTCACTTGCGATAATTGCACTGATGCCTCTCTAAAATTGTGCTTTATTTGTAATACGAAGTATAAGCTTTATTATGTATCTCGGATCTACATGAAATGACCAAGAAACGAAGGTAATGCGGAATACCTAAATTTTGGTTCCATTTCTAATTTTGATGTCGATTCCGAGCTCCAAACGTCTTCATATTTTCCGGGACCTTTAGTGGAAAGTGCTCACCGAGACGCGAGCTAAGTCTTTCTACAGTTTTCTCAACATATAAGCTCCTGTAACAGGTCAGAGATTTCTTATGCTTACGATTAATATAAGCAACTACAGGAGACCTTAACTTTTAAATAGCTTTCATATTGAGCTTCCTTATCATAAGAGTGATATGGACCGGGTTCACACTGAAAGGGACTCATTTTTTACCCGAACTTTGGCTCATTAATTTAGATCATTTATTGGGTCACTTTATTATCTTTATCTGGATCAAATTACGCAATTTAACCGATAATTTATTTAAAACCAAAAATGCAATTAATGTTGTCCAACTCTGTGAAGAAAGAGACAAAATTGTTCCTAAGAACAAAAAAGTCTAACAATCTCCCCTTTGGACAAGCATTAATTGCAGTGGGCTTTAGTTTAAAAACTCGGTTAAGCCACGCTATTGCATTAGTCGACTAAATTTAAAAACAAAACATTCAATCCAATGATAATGAAAGTCCATCATTCTGTCCCGCAAGGCTTTCGATACCGAAAAGTATCAGATGCATGTGTCATGTATGACACAGATTTAATACAATCACATGAGTACCTAATACCTCACTAACATGAATGGAAAAATAGAGTGTGACAAACTACGATGATACCTTTATGATCTAAATTGTATCATCTTCGTTTGTAGGTCTTTTTTTCAACTTTATGATAAACCGCATATGCTAAACTGTATTAGAGAAATCCGTTTTCTCTCACCGAATGCTAAACAGCATTAAAGAAAACTTATTTCCTCCTATCAAATGCTAAACAACATTGGAGAAAACCTTTATGTTCTCCAACTAAATGCTAAACCGCATTAGAGAACCCTTATGGAAATAAAAACTTATATCCCCCTATGTCATGCCAAAATTTATAGATATCTTTACTAAAATGTATGCTTCTAAATGGAATAGGCACAAGGTCAATCTGTATATATTCCCAATGACCTTCAAATGCTTAAGATCGACACAAATCTTAAGACTTTTATACGTATTATGACAATGTATAATAACACATATTACTGAGGATAAACGATGATCATCTTTATTAATGAACCATCATACTATCATAATACTTTAAAATGTACAAATGTACATGTAGCAAACATGACGATTCCCCCTAAGTAACAATGTCTAAGGACATCAAAACACCCATACTATATACTTGTGTCACAAACACAAGTGGGTGAAGTTCTTTAGTTACAGGATTGACTCACAATTTCTTAGCTTTATGACCAAATAATTGATCTTTAAATGCTATAACCTTGTGATATTCTTTATTGTTATTAAACAACACTGTAAGAAGAATACCATAGTAAAACCAAATGGGTCTAGCTACTGAATGAAACACAGACCACTCAGAAATTAAATTTCTGAGCTAAACCGCCTGCTAAGCAGCCCTTTAACATGTACTCTGGATGCATAGTTGAGGAAATTGCTCGTGTCTCTACTTGACGGACTTCTACGACATTGTACCATCTGTAAACTTGAAACTATAACCTTAAGTGAACTTTCAATCATCCGAACACATATATAAATTTAAATTTGAATTCACTATGAGGTTTATTCTGTTGACTTTTCTATATGTCAACATATAGTCCTTAATTCCTTCAAGTATCTCAACAATCTCTAGATTGCATTCCAAAGGTCTATGACTGGATTAACCAGATATTGATCAAACAATCAAACAGTGAATATAATGCCTTATTTAGTACATAGTCGAGCATACATCAAGCTATCCACTGTATTAGAATATGGAACATTCTTTATAATATCTCTCTTTACTTTATTCTTTGGGTACTATTCCAAAGATTATCTCTCACTGTGGGAGATAGGTGTTACGACAGGTTTACTATTAACTGTATTAAACCTTTGTAACACATACTCAATGTATGCATACTTTGAGAGGTTTGATAAGTGTTGAGATCTGTCCCGGTGAATTTGAATACCTAGGACAAGATGTTATACTAAAGTCCTTTATGTCAAGGTTCTTGATCAAAAGTTGCTTATCCTCATACAATATGGTCAAGTGATTTGATGTGCAATTTATCATCCTCATGCAGTAATAGGAAGATAACTTTGCTCCCTTTGACCTTATAGTATAGGCATCTTTTCAACTTTATTTTTCATGAAGCCGAAAGAAGTCATAACCTCATCAAATGTAAGGTATCACCTTCAGGATGTTTATTGTAAACCATATATTGATTGCATAACTTGCAAAACATGTTAGTACTTTCTGGATACTAGGACCCTTCAAATTGTACCATATAAATCACTTCATAAAGGTCTTTATTCAGGAAGGTGATTTTGACAGCCATCTGATGTAACTTTATATCATCATAAGCTACAATTGCCTTTATCACTCAAAATATATCCTACGAGGATATGAGAGAAAAGGTAACACAAAGTCAACCTTTTCCCCTGAGTGAATCATTAGGCAATTGAGCGAGCCTATAAACCATTAAACTTTATCCTGAAATCCTTTAGATCTAAAAAACTTTATTTATAACTGACAAATGTGCAGTTCTTGATGCAAATCAACTAGCTCCCAGACCTTACTATGTTTCATGGCTTGCTCCCACCACAAGTCTGCATTTGGGTCCAAAAATAGCTTCTGTAAAAGTAACTGGATCTGTAATATGTCTAATAACATAGTCCAGTACACCTGACAGACTATGTAATCAGATGGGATAGCAAGTTGTCTCACTCCAATAGATTTACTTGACTGTATTAGATCTTGTACACCCAGGAACCTCTATGTGTACAGGTATGAATTCCTGTTCCTGTACAGGTAAGGTACAAAGATCTAGATCCACTAGATCTAACTGTATGAGTAGTGTGTACGTGATAATTGTAGTATCTACCCTGCTATCGATCGAAAGGTCAAGGGGCCCACTATCATTATAGACATGGTATTTCAGAAACTTGACTGTTTGTTTTCCACTATTCTGGTCCCTTCTTCTCTACAGTAAAATCTGTAGCCCTAAAGTGGTTGAGATATTTTACTAAATAACAATGAGAGGAATGACCATGCAATCTTTCTTTATAAGCATTATTTTACCTCAATAGGGCAGCCCCTTACACAAATATACACAAAGCTGCGCTTTTCAACTTTTAGATAATTAGGTAGATTAGTCTTGCTATGCATTGACTTCTTTAAGTCCTTTAGGGTGCCATTATATCTTTCAGTAATACACCATTTTGCTCGGAACTACTCATCATAATGAACTAAATCACTTTCCAACTGACTCCATATATATGGCAAACGGACTTTTTAAAGTCCCGAAACACCATGTTTGCCATGATATTCTCCTCCATGGTCAAATCTGACTATCTTGATGAAATTTCCCAACTGGTTCTCAACCTTTAGTCTTTAAGCAAGAACACGTGACTTTGATGGGAATAATCATCCAGAAATATCATAATACTTTTAGAATTGCAAAATGAAATTGTATAAGGTCTACCGAAATCTTTATGTATCAGACTCAACAAGTTAGAAGCATGAGTTGGCCTTAATGTCCTTATTAGCTAACTTACCCCTGCAACGGTCAACACATGTTTCCAGATCATCTTAATCTAGAATTGAGAAATGCTTTTCTTGATCAATCTCTCAACCCCAGCTCTGGAAATGTAGCTTAAACTTTATGTCACACCATATATGACTTATTATTCATCAGGTCCTTTATACCTTGTTTAGCAAGATACGAAGAAGCATATATCTAATTCGGGGTAAGACACATTCTATACAAGCCATATGACAAGAAAGTTACACCTTTATGTTTTGCATTAAACAACAACTATGCAACAGAAGTATTAAATGCAAAATATCAACCTTCAGTGTCTGAAATTGATCAAAAGATCGCATATAAAATGTGTTATGTAAAAACCAAATGAACCTTACTATAAAGTTCAGTACATACATCCTCTATAGATATTACTTCCACTTTTTGATTGTTGTGAACCATCAGTTCCTCCTTCCCTTTATTTGACTTTATCGTGGACATGAACTATTACATTGTGGAAACACCTTGATCAAATGTTTCACTAAATAGTCACCTATACTTAATGCGACTATCGCAAATTAGATTCATAATTGACAAGCCAAAGAATAACCTGATGGTCACACTCTTTCCTTTAAACCTTATACTGCTGGTTTCTTTATATCCTAGGGACCTTTCCTAGAATTGGTTTGACTAACGTTAGTATGTAGAGAAGATTTGAACTTTTTACCTTTAAACTTAATGGGCTTCATCTTTGTCTTCCCTTAAGCTACTTCGAGGACTGTAGGAGTGGCAAAACTTGAGTTTCTCCACCTCAGCAACACATGTGATATCAAAGCATTGAAGTCTTAATATCTTCACTCTACTGTGAAGATGAATTATTCTCAACATGTACTCCATTACTCCCCTTTACCCCTGTATACTTTATAGAAAATAATACTTTCATCAAGGCACTTATCTCAACACCAGATGAGACTGTGTACCTCTGGGAGACATTATCAAGAAACTCCTTCACTATGTTTGTATTCGGAAGTCCACTTTGCAGATGGTAAGGATTGGATTTCTTAATGATTGTCAAATATAATCTATTAGATCGATCTTAGGCTTCATAGGCTGTTTTATGAGCCGTTGAGCTCACAGATGTAAGTGGAAATAGCCTGTCCGTTCGTATGGTCATATCAATCACAATTATCTCCATAACTTTCAATACATCCTTGGTCCAATTCTTTAAATTGAAACCGAATAGGGTTTTAATGGTGACACTGATTTTGTTGACTGAAAAGGTGACTTCAAGATAATAATCTTTAAATCAGCACAAATGTAGGACAACAACGATACTAAAGCCATTGAATAGTATCTTTACTGAAAATTCGATCACACATATTATGAAACACCTTTGGGTTGAATACATAATACATGCAATTAGACTTCCACACATAAAAGCGATCGGACAAATCATCAACTCTCATGACATTACCACCTTTGAGTGAATAGATCACTTGAGCAACAACTTTCCTCCATCTAATGCCTTTATGCACATTTCAAAATGTTATGTAAGGTCAGTACCTTTGGGCAGAATAAGCAAACATAAAATCAGAGATATTCCCCAATATGCAAGCAGAACAATTTAAAATATTGACTTGAAATGCCACTTTGGTGACTACATTCTCATCAGCACTCAAAAAGTCCATAAACACAAGGGATACATCTTTGTGTTATCCTCACATTCTTCATGGGCATATGGTATGTGACAATGCATCATCAATAAATGCACAATTTTAAATGCACAGTCTCATTGTCACACACTCGTGCTGAAGACATTATCAGAAAACTTCATTTGAGACTTTTGTAAAAGAAAAATCTCAGTAGACTGACTATCGTGCATCACCAGATACTGAACCAACCTCATCAAGCATGAGAACCTCATGTATCTCCTTTATGGCAAGTTCATTACATGAAAATTCACTCAAAAATAGCTTAAGAATGTCTCAATTCCTTTTCCCATTGATTATCATGCAATTTCGAACACTGAACATGAGACCCGAGACACGAGAACCTCATGTATCTCCCTCATATGATGTCTGAAGCATGAAAAATCAATCGAAATCGAATCCAGAATACCTTAATTCCTTTTTCTAGAGATAAACTTTAATTTATTACTATTGTAATAAATCCAGAAAAATTGAAAAAGTTACTTTATAAATTTCTTGGACCCGGAAACTGACCCAAAACACCCTGGGGCATCCTTAAATGAAATCTGAAATTTTTGTATTTTTTCACTGTAGCTGATGTCCGTACGGCAGACGTCAGTCATGGACGTTACTGCACATCTGCGTGAGCAGCCCGTACGAGGCATAGGAGCGGCCAGATGCAGGCCAGATTGTCTGACACGTGCGCCGCATGAGCTTTCCACCACAGACGTGTTGACACTGTGCGGTGCGTGCAACTCACGCATAGACACGTGTCACGCATCCATCGTAGCCACGTGTGCGGGAGGTGGACGGTCTGGATGGGCGCGTGGCACTCATGCGCTCGCCATTCCACTCATGCCGGTGCGGGGGCGCGAGTCTCACGTGCACGCCCCTGCGTCCTGCGCTCACTGGAACTGCTCTCGCGTAATGTAGCTGAATCGGGCATGGTCTTCACCTCCTTTGATGCCAAAGGCGATTTCAGATGTCCTGGGACTCTGTTTTTTGCTCCGTTTGGCTCGTTTTCGGCTCATTTTTCGTAGCTAATCTTATATATACCATTTTTACATAATTATATACGTAAAAAAACTCAAAAATAAATCAAAAATAAAAGAAAACCAAATGAGATGAAAAACCAAAAAACCATCGTTTCTGACAATCCGATCACGTAACCGTTCTGATACCACATGTAATATGTAGTATAAGCTTTATTACGTATCCCAAA
Organism: Erythroxylum shatona; assembly: GCA_027568895.1. Taxonomy (NCBI): domain Eukaryota; kingdom Viridiplantae; phylum Streptophyta; class Magnoliopsida; order Malpighiales; family Erythroxylaceae; genus Erythroxylum; species Erythroxylum shatona. The sequence goes on from JAOSBK010000004.1 coordinate 8,382,359, forward strand.
TCTACATGAAAGAATTAAAAACGAAGGTAAAGCGGAACACTTGGATTTCGGTTCTATATCTGATTCCAATGCCCATTCTGAGCTCCAAACGTCTCCGAATTTTCAAGGACTTTTAGCGAAAAATGCTCACTGAGACACGGGCTAGGTCTTTTTATAATTTTCTTAATACGTAAACTCCTCTAACGGGTCAAAGATTCCTTATACTTATGATTGATATGAGCAACTGTAGGAGACTTTAACCTTTGTATAACTTCTATATCGAGCTTTCCTATCATAAGGCCGATATGGACTTGATTTCCATTAAAAGGGACTCATTTTTCACTCAAACTTCGACCCATTAATTTAGATCATTTATTGAGTCACTTTATCTAGATCAAATTATGCAACTTAACCTAAAATTTATTTAAAAACCAAAAATATAATTAATGTTGTTCAATTCTATAGAGAAAGAGACAAAATTGTCTCTAAAGACAAAAAAGTCTAACATTATTATGTCACCAGACACCACGTACCGCACAGTAAAGTAAAAATCTCTCAGAAGATGAAGACTTTGAAATTTACATACCACTCATCGTGACCATTTCAACAAAATTTTCAATTATTTTGTCAACAACGAAGTACTGAAAGTGTGCCATATATTTACAACATATTAAGTAGTTTGCTAAGTGACAAGAAAGTTTGTAAAATAAAACAAAAAACATAAAGCAAGATGGATAACGAGAGAGAGAGAACCATTCTCCGATGGTCACTTTGAGAGTGGGCTTGCAAAAGTGGATCTTTTTCCTTTTTGGGCTTGAACGAGATCCCATGAACCTTGCCAAAGCCAAATCAATGTAGAGGGAAATGACATTTGCAGGTCAAAAGAATGCAACAGCCAGCCATTTCACTGTTATAACCTATAAAACCGCCAGGTAGGCTTTAGCTCATTCACTGCAGGACTAGTTGAACTAATCCAACCAGAGACTTATAACAGTATTCCACATCAGCCATTATCAGCAGGGATCATTATAACATTCTATTGAACCATGTTCCGCATCAACAAATGATTCACTTTTCCATCTCAACAAGTTTTTGGTTCAACACCAAATTTCCGGCTAAAAGCTACTCAGATTCGTCCGAAACTTGCCACCTTGAAGTTTGACACTTTACCAATAATCTTTACAGGAACAAAATCCAACTTTAAAATGGTGAAAACGGTTGCAATCTCTGACAACAATATCTCTATTATATATCCTAGATATCATCTTGAATGTGGCATGGCAGTCACTGCAAATCCGGAGGTTCTTAATAATACGGACTGGAGTGCCTGAAGTGGTTTTCAGAAGGCAGAAGGCAACCGCCAACTTCTCACTATGCAAGCACAGTGCTAACTCTTTACCTTCATCATCCAGATCAAGCAATACCTCACTTGTATTTCCGACATAGCCTTCCCTCTTCAATCTCATCATAATCTCATCAAGCATCAAATAAATTTCTCGACTTTCGGGGTGGGAATCATCTCCAACAAAGAATTCATGAACCACCCCTCCTACCTCAACCAAGCTACAACCAGGGACTTTCTTGACTCCCCTTGCCTCCATAAGATTTCTTACATGCCTCACTTCCCTCCACCTACTCGTTTTTGCATAGACATTTGATAGAAGCACATAAGCGCTACTATTTGAGGGTTCCAACTCAATCAGTTTTTTTAGTGCAATCTCACATGTCTCTATGTCCCTATGAATCCTACATCCACTCAATAGGGCTCCCCACACAAGCATATCAGGTTCCATAGGCATAGACTTTATCGTGTTCCAAGCTTCCCCAATAAGACCAGCTCTCGCATATAGATCAACCATGCAACCATAGTGTTGGATCAAAGGAGCTATTCCAAACTCCTCGCTCATCTTTCTGAAATACTCCTTCCCTTCACCAACCAAACCTCCATGAACACAAGCACAAAAAACTCCCAAGAACGTTACAGCGTTGGGCCTAACACCCTCATTTATCATTTGCATAAACAACTCGATACATTCCCTGGCATAACCATGCATAGCCAAACACTTAATCATAGCACTCCAAGCCATAACATCTTTGTCCTGACCCAAACTGTTAAACACCCACCTCGCTCTATCAACACTCCCACATTTAGCATACATGTCCACCAAAGAAGTTCCCAACACAACATCAATTTCCATCCCATACTTGTCAATATAAGCATGAGCCCATTTCCCGTTCTCGAGAGCTCCTACTTTGCCGCAAGCTGAAAGAACAGAAGACATAGTGAATCTATTGGGTCTAACACCTTCAACTTCCAACATCTGCATCTCCCGGAACAAAGCCAAGGCTTCCTTATACTCCTCACATCTAACATACCCATTTATCATACAGCTCCAAGATATCACATTTCTCTCAGGCATTGAATCAAACAGCTCCCTTGCAACACCAACTGAACCCGCTCTTATGCTTGCGTTAATGATCGAGTTCCAGGACGGCAAATCTGGGTAGGCAATCTCATCAAAAACTTGACGGGCAGAGGATAGATTCCCACACGAAGAGTACATGTTGATTAGTGAAGTTTGGACAAAGCGATCATCGGCGAGTCCGAAGACAAAAACTTGGGCATGTATTTGTTTTCCCGAATAAATGAGGGGAGAGTAATTGAAAGATTGGAGAAGGAACGGGAAGGTGTGGAAATCAGGGTCGACGCCAAGAAAACGCATGCGGGAATAGACTGAAATGGAAGAACGGGTCGCTTGGACATGGGCTTGTATGATGTTGTTCCATGTGAAGGACTCGAGGGTTGGGTGCGCAAAATGGAGGGTTGGGTGAGTTGGAGCTATAAGCTTTCTGGCAACTTGCATTTGTTACATCTCGAGCTCTATCCGTTGAACGAGCTCAGTTGAACTGATTTTTATCATTGTCACGATCAACTCAATATCATCCTACCTCCACTTGATTTCTTCTTATCTGACTTGGGAATTTCAGATCATGGGTTATGCTGATATGAACCAGTCAGGAACCTTAAGCCACAGGATAGATGAGAAGGCGACCAGGCTCAAAAAGGCCATTCATAAACCTACCCGGACAAAAGATTATGTCATGTGATCTATTAAATTGAGTAGCATTTCACAGTTAGCAAGGCATTTCATAGCTAGCCAGATACCGGACTTGGGTAGAAAGTTCGCTGAATCATGCGTATAGCGGTGGCATGCAAAAGTTTCAAGGTGATTTAACACGTTAGATGAAGCATAGTGCGAATTTTGGTAGAATTTCAGACTGTATACGAGCTGACAAGACTAAGATTAAGTTCTTGATGGATCAAGGACTTAGCAAGTGTTTAAATGGACGAACCATGGCAAATGAAATTGACAATGGTAAGCATTGAATTGGACCAGTATGTTATGAGTAGCTTTGACTTGAATGACTCTTCATCAACGAATAGAAATAGTGGGAATCTTGGATCATGTGGTGTATGAGATCATGGAGGATAAATATCAACACTAAAAGATAAAAACCACACAGGAGATTATGTGGACATCTTCGTAGATAGGGATAAATCATGTGTAATCTTTTATCTTGTTAGTTGGGATGTAGATAAACCTTATCAAATGGAGTCCTATTTAGATGGGATATAATATTGTAGAGTAATGATATAATCTGATAGGATAAGATATGATCATGGATAGTAGAGTTTTGTTAGGATTTTTACTTGTTCTCCAAGTTTTGATGTTTATATATAGCTCATTTGAGCCTTGCTCTAGACACAAAGTTGATAGAACATTCTTTTGTATACTTTGAGGGAAGTAATAAACTTTACCAGTTTGTTGTATCTCTTTTTTGTTTTATTGTTGCCTTTGATTATTCCATTGCTTCTGTAGTTTTTTGTTGCCTTTAATTATTCTATTGCCTCCGTAGTTTCTTGCGAGTGTGAGAGTTAAACACTGCAAGGGTCGTGAGGTGTTTGAGAACTCGATTGTTGATCGACGATCACGTGGGAAAGGCTAAGTCTTACTAGAACAGATCTAAGTAAGATTGTCGTGTAAAGAAGTAGGTACTTCTCAAAGTATACAAAGGATTGCTCTCTTAATTCTATTTCTAGAGTAAGACTCAAATGAGTTATATATAGGCATCAAGGCTTGGGGAACAAGTAAGAATCCTAACATAACTCTACTACCCATGATCACATCTTATCATGTCAGATTACATTGGCTCCTTCTCATCATCAATACCCACTATTCACCTATAACACACCAACCCACTTTCCACCATCAAACTACCAAAAATACACCTACTACCCTTTGATGGCACCAATCCCTTGCATTGGATATTTCAAACCAATCAATATTTAACTATTACCAAGTTCCCCCTGATCATCGATTGAGTATGATCTCGTTTTACATGCAAAGCCAAGCACTCAGTTGGTACATATGGATGATACATAACCATCAATTCACAACGTGGCAAGCATTCGAGTGAGCATTGGAAATGCATTTTAGGCCCTCGTCTTACAACAACCACCAACTGCCTTATTCAAACTAAGGCAACTCAGCATCGTCGAGGAATTCCAAGCCCAATTTGAAAACTATGTAATCGAGTTGACGGATTACTTTCAAATGCTACCTTGGATTGTTTCTTTTCAGGTCTAAAATTGGAAATTCAAAATGAGTTAGCATTATGGAGACCTACCACTATTTCCTTGGCAATTACGAAAATTTTCTAGCCCAAGCAATTTTCTAGCCATAACAACTTGAAATTGTTTCGTCAATACTCCCCTCCTCACGACTCCCTCAAAAAGTTATCTGATGACGAAGCTAGGGAAAAAAAAAAAGGCCAAGGGCCTTTGTTCCACTTGTGATGAGAAATGAATTAGATGAAACATATGCAAAAGCCCACAATTTTTATTAACTGTACCAGATGGTGGAGACGAAGAGGACTCAGGTTTAAAGTTCGAAAATCCACTAACAGAGCCGAATCAAATGCTAACAGAGCCACTCATACCCACCAAGTTGTTGGGCTGAATCCAAACCCAACGCCAACAGAATTTCAACTCTCCACCGTTGCTTACTTCGGACTAACAAATTAGTGAACTTTGTGGATAACAGGGAAGATTCGTGGCCATAAATTGTCCATGTTTATTAACTCAGGAAGTACGCACAATATTTTGCAACCTTGAGTTGCAAAATTCCTCAAGCTACCAATCTTATCAATTCTGAGCATTCCAGTTATGGTAGGAAACAGAGAATCTGTAAATTGCCAAGGAACTTGCATCGAGGTCCATGTAATAATACGTAACCAAAATTTTAAATTTCCTTTTTTGGTTTTACCAATTCAAGGTGCATACATAGTTCTTGGAAATCAATGGCTTAGCACACTTAGGCCCATCATTGTCGACTTTTTTGTGCTCAGTATGGAGTTTAATTACAATGAGCAGCCCATTAAATTAATTGGAGAGCCCATTCTTACTATGACTTCAACAAGTCAATTGGGCCGCATGATACAAACTGGTGTAATTATGTCTCTACATGCAATCATTCTAGGATCATCCCACTTGCAAAATAACTCCTTAGATGACATTACCCTAACCCGCTTACCTGATATGACTGCATTATTGGAGGAATACTAGACCATTTTTCAACAACCCACATAATTACTACCCTCTCGACCCCATAACCACCCCATACACTTATATCCTAAAACCAAGCCCATAAATGTCAAACCTTATTGATATCCCTACTATAAGAAAATGACCATGACTCAACTAATTTAGGATATGCTAAAGGAGGGGGTTATTCGACCTAGCCTTCTTACTCTTCTCCCTTGTTGTTAGTTCAGAAAAAAGATGGCACATAGAGATTCTGTGTCGACTATCGTGCCTTAAATGCAGTGACAGTAAAAGATCAATTTCCTATTCCCACTGTAGATGAATTATTGGATAAGCTTCGTGGTGAGGTTATATTCTCAAATTTTAATTTAAGGTTGGAGTATCATCAGATACGAGTGAAATCGGAGGACATTCACAAAACTGCTTTTTGGAAGATGGACGGGCATTACGAATTCATGGTTATGTCTTTCGGTCTGACGAATGCACCCTCCACTTTTCAGGTTGCTATGAACGATTTGTTTGGGGCTTATCTTCGAAAATTTGTAATGATTTTCTCTGATGACATCCTAATTTATGGCAGATCTCGGGATGAGCATGTGAATCATTTAAGGCAAGTTTTCTATCTTTTATCCGAATACCATTTTTATGCTAAGCTATTTAAATGTGTATCTGCCGTTGATTCTGTTCAATATTTGGGTCATGTTATTTTGTGTCATAGAGTTAGTGTAGATCCTGAAAAAATCCAAGTCATTATGAATTGGCCCACCCCTACTAACAATTCAGCCCTTAGGGATTTTTTAGGCCTTATGGGGTATTATCGGTGATTTGTGAAACACTATGTCACTTTAGCCTCACTCCTTAACGAATTACTAAAATCCCCACGATTTTCATGGAATAAAAAAGCTAATGAAGCATTTCTCACTTTAAAGAAAACAATGACCCAATTGCCCATACTTGTCCTGCCTGATTTTACTTGTCCTTTTGAGCTAACCACGGATGTCTTGAGCATCACAATAGGTGTCGTGCTTTCTCAAAAAGATCACCCAATTGCTTTATTTAGCAAGAAACTTACCCCAAGACTCCAAGCCGCATCTACTTATGTGAGAGAGTTATTTGTTATGACTGAAAGGGTTAAGAAATTCAGGCAATATTTTCTCGGTCGAAGGTTTATCATCTATATGGACCAGCAGAGCTTGAAACATTTGTTAACTCACATCGTCTAAACACCAGAGCAGTATAAGTGGCTTACCAAACTTATAGGGTATGACTATGTGATCATGCACAAGCCTGGGAAGGAAAATCAAGTCGCAGATTCTTTGTCATGCATCCAGACACCCATATATGGGGCCATCACAGCCCTGACAATTCCTTAGGTAAACTAGTTGCATGCTTATTATAGCACCACTCTGGGAAGGAAGGGACTCCTAAAATCAGTTCAAGAAAAATCCATTTCAGGGTATACTATTCAAAATGGCCTACTTTACCATCATGGCAGATTAGAGGTACCTAAAGAAACTAATTTGCAATAACCTTTATTGGAGGAATTTCAAGCCTTACCACTTGGAGGCCATTTTGGTGGACGTGCAACGCTAGCTCGATTGGTAGTCTCTTTTCATATGTCAATTCAGATATGGGAATTTGTGCGAAAGTGTCAAGTACGTCAAACCTGAAAACACTCTACATAGCATCCTTACGGACTTCTCCAACCACTCCCGATTCCTTCGCAAATGTGGGAGGACATTATAATGGATTTCATCACGCATTTACCCATCATATGAAAAAACGACCATATATTACAAAATTCTCCCATTTCAGATCTCTTCCCACCAAATACAACGCCTCATACTTAGCCTCCTTGTTCCTTAGTGACACATACAAACTCCATGGGTTACCAAAATCCATAACCAATGACAGAGATCCTGTCTTCTTATCCTAATTTTGGCAAGTTTTTGCCAATTGGGAACTAAACTCAACAACAGTAACTCCTCTCACCCTCAAACTGATGGGCAAACAGAAGTTGTTAATCGCAGCCTTAAAACCTATCTTCGAGGTTTCTACAGTGATGAACTCAAATCATGATCTCGTTTCCTACTCCTTGCCGAATATTGGCACAACACCAATACCCATAAAGCTACCGAAATGACACCCTTTAAGGCCCTCTGTGGCCGAGACCCCCCAACACTACCCTTCTATTTACTTAACTATTATAAAAACGCATCCATAGATGCAACTCTCAATCGCAGAAACCAATTACTCCAACAACTCAAAGCCACATTACATACCACTCACCAAATAATGATCCGATCGGCAAATAAGAAATGGGCAAACATCGCATTCAGTCCCGGAGATATGGTTATGTGAAGTTGCAACCTTACCGTCAAATGTCAGTCTAGCGGTAGCCATCCCAAAAGCTTGCTCCTTGATTTTTTAGGCCCTTTCGTATTGTACATAAGATTGAAGTTTTGGTGTACAAAATCGATTGCCACCAGAGTCTCAAATCCATTGAGTCTTTCATGTTTCCCAACTCCGACCATGTCTAAAAGTGCCACCCACCATTGCTTTACACCCGGCGGAAGTGGATGAGGAAGACCACCCCATGTTGGTACCTGAGAAAATTATCTTCACACGAACCATATGGGTTAACAGGAAAGAAAAATGACAGGCTCTAGTGACTTGGAACTCATCACCACTGAAAAGTGCAACTTGGGAAGATTGGAAAGAAATTAAGAAGGTATATCCCCAATTGCTCGATTCTCCCGTAGGAGAAACCAATTTAAATCTAACTTTGGGCCTTGAGGACAAGGCCCATTTTGAAGGGAAGGGCAATGTTATGGACCAGTCAGGAACCTTAAGCTACAACTCAGTTAAGAAGGTGAACAAGCTCAAAAGGGCAATTCATAAACCTATGTAGACCAAAGATTCTGTCTTGTGATCCATTAGATTGAGTCTTTAGCTCCAAGTTATTTTCTGTTAGCATTAAGCAGTAGTGGAGTTTGTAGCTATTTTTTTTTCAAAGAATCAATTATCATTGCTATTCTTTAGGGAGTCAGTGATAGTGGCTAAGTGCATCCATAATTTCATATTAGTAGTCAGTTGTTAATTGCTATTTTAGTCATTAGTCCTATATGTAAATAGAGTATTGAATTAATGAAAAGGCTAAAGATTTTTCTGGTTTGGCCAATACTCTCTTCTTCCTATATTTTTTGGAGCTTGTTCCTATCTCAAATAGGGACGTTGATATCATATTCTCTGCATCTTTTCATTTGATTAGTACATTTGTTCTGCTTCCTCATTGTTATACACATTCTGCTTGCTTGTCAGTATATGCGTCATTTCTAGAAAGACCTGTACATACAACGAAGCCTAAGTCGCAAGTTCTTTCTCTTAAGATTCTTCCCTTAAAATTAATGGTAATGCTCTGAGTGATCTACACGAGTGTGGATTCTAACGTAATGCTTAATATCTTTAACTTCTTAAGTTGTTTTTTCCTAGTATCTACATATTATTGTCCATTTTTAACTAGTGTTACCGATCAACACGAATTAGTGAACTTTACAACAACCTAGCTAATTGAGTATTTTGGGAAATTTTCATTTGAAGTTAAATTCAAGTGTGTGTTTTACTTATAAGAGCATATTATCATTATAGTTAACACTAGTAAATATAAGTCGATCTCAAGAGAATTATTAGTTGGCTACCAACTATTCACAAATTTAATTATTTAGAATAATAATTAAGATTGATTGGAAACAACCACTTAGAGTATCAAAACAAAGCAATAATTGAGAATAAAATAGACTATGAATAAACTAAATTTAGGTAAGGTATCCTTAGGTCTTTACTATGTTTTAATTTTACTTTGATTTAATGAATAATTTTAGTTTCTTGGACCAATAAGAGCTATAATTTATATTATGCTCTCTCTCTAAGTAATGCATCCTTTATTCTTAAATCAAATTGATCAATATCTCTTTCTAGTCAAGACAATTTAAGAATGTATTAATGTTGGGACCCGATCCGGAAACCGGATCCCAACCGAAAAATGAAGGAAACAAAGCGAATTCAAATTGGATAAATTGAATCCGAAGGCGAATCAATAACAAAATGCGGAAGCAACGAATCGAA
>JAOSBK010000004.1:8392167-8403097 GCA_027568895.1 Erythroxylum shatona
ATTCTTTTTCTCATCAATTTCCTTAAAGCATAAATACTTCTATAACACAATTCATATCCGGAAACACTCATTGAATTTATTTTAAATATTTCTAATTTTCACTGAAAGTTCGGGGTCCAACAATTAATTCATTTTATGAATAATCATAATAGATTTTAAGTTAACCTAAAAAGATCTTACGATTCTCTCATGAATAACACATGCTTAACCCTTTTATCCATGTTGTATCTAATTATATAAATAATCTCTCAATTTTAATGTATGAATAAAATAATTTGAATCTCCAACTCTCGTTCATTTAATTCAATCAATTATAAAATATAGATAAATCTAAAAAAACTAGAAATTCATTAAACCACATAATTAATTAATTTGCCATATCATAGCTAAAGGTTTGTTCTACCTAAATTTATAACCTAATTAGTTCATAATTAAACAGTAAATAATAATAATGAAATAAGATAAGGAGTCATCATCATGAATCATGGATTTTGTATCTTACTAAATCTTGTTGAATTCTTATTCTTATTATAAGATTGACTTTTCCTTGATCAATATCCATTGTGAAAATGACTTCTAAATGATTCTTTTCTACTTTCAAAACTCTAACGGGGCCAAAAGCTCTCTATTCTCCTGTTTACTATAATTTTAGTAATTCAAACCCTAATTTTTAATGCCTAACAAAATCCAATCGTGGGTTCATATACATGTCATATTATTTTTACCCTATTTTATAACTTTTTACGTAAAATGGTATTACCAACACGCAATTGACACATGGACATATATGGTCCTTGTTTTTGATCAAGACATTAACACAAGGTTGTGTAGGGTGGCGAAGGAGAAACATAATGATCCACCTTAGAACATGATCCTAATATAGTACCGTGTTATATAGTCTTTATTCTCTTCTTCCAAAATTGTTCTAAATCGACCCAATTCTTCTCTGTATTTACTTATTTTCCTTAAAGAGGTAGAATTAAGATTTGGATCAAAATACATCTCAATTTGATTACCAAATATTCTATAAGTGTCCAAAACACAAACATAATGTAAAAAAAATCATGTTAAAAGTAATGTATATTTAGCATACATCAAACTCCTCCACACCAATCGTTTGATTGACATTTAATTGTCCTGAAACAAATCAATTTTATCATTCCATATCAAATAGAAAATAATTATGAAAAAGTGTTACATAAACAAAACGTACTAATCAGAATTATACATTAGTCGTTCAATCATAAGGGTAATCAAAACATTAAGCAACTAACTACTTCTTTTGATTCATAAATTATTTCAATTTCTTTGATAATTTTTTAAACTTAAACCTAAATAACAAAATTTAAGTCCATGTACAAAATGACCATACACATGAGGTATAGTCAAAGACTTGAACCTTCTGTTTTTAAGACACATGAACCAAGTTTGATGAACTTCTATTGTATTTGTATTTTTCATTAAAATGTATTTTGAATTGAAGAGATAATTGATAAAATATGAATCAAATAGAAAGAGCGTCAAAATAAAAAATCATCAATAAAAATTTTATCTATGATTTTTATTGCATTTAGAAGTTTCAAGTTTAATAATTAAATTATTTTATTGCAATCAAATTTTTTGAAGACTCTGGATTTGTCTATTTCAAAATTATTTTTAATTTAATTTATTAACATAAATTATATTAATACAAAAATAATGAATTTACGTACTTTTGAGTTAATTTAATGCATACTATTTAATAGATTAAATTCATATTCAATTAGTTAGATTGATAAAATACAACTAAATTTTAGTTTATATGTTTATTGAATAGTATATACTCTATCAAAATATATTATTGATCTGTCAATTGATTAATACTTCTTTAAATTAATAGAAATTATTAACTTGTACAATTTTTTTATAATTATAAAGGATGGCAGATTGACTTAAGTATTATAAACTACAGCTATGTGTACATTTCAAATATCTTTTTCGATACGTACATTGTGATGTCTTTTAATATTTGAACGTTGCAAGTTGAGGACCTTTCCCGACGAGACACAACTTCAATGGTTCAAATATCACATTTTCTATGTTTGAAAGTTAAATTTCTTAAAGTTTAAATGCCATGGAATGAGAAATTTGCAAAAGGAACAAAGAAGACAGAAGCGCGGGGTCCATAAAAGAAGACAGAATCTGTCAGGATTAAATTTTTCTACAAAACTTTACTCTTTGTTTTCATGCTGATCCAACTTCCAAGGGTAAATGTGAATCCCGAGATTGAACTGGTAACTAAGGTACCACAATGAACGAGGAAGGTAACTGAAACTGAGAGATCCAGCAGAAGTCCCGGAATACCGGCACTGATGTAATAAATTTATTACAAACTTGTTTTCAAGTAACTATCCCTTTCAAACAGGCTGCCGACTTTTTGGGGCAATGTGCGGTGGAAAAATAAAATCGGAAGTTTCGAGTTTGAGTCTTGATAATGGAGAAATTTGTTTAGTCAGCACTTTATTTCTTACGGGCTGATCCGATGTAAGCAGGGATTAGTCTGAGAGTGGATGACTTAAAGGCGTCTTCTCATAGTTGAGATCCTCTTAGAATACCTCGTAGGCTAACAAAAAAAAAATATAATGCAAATCTGAAAAGATTTTTTTTTCATTCAATACATTTTTTTTAATTCGAGGAAACTATGTAGACGGGCTAAACGAGTACAATTTTTTTAGGATTCAACTGACGCACCACCTCACAGGTTGACCAAGTAAGCGCACCTCATTATCGAGAGCCTAATTAGCATTCCACCTACGATTAAAATCTCGGCTATACCAGGCTTTTACAAGAGGGGCTAGCATATAATCAAACCTAGCATCTTACTGAAGCCAAGCCTCACTCTCAATCATCTAGCCACACCCCTTGAAGGCTTCATTCAATACATTGCTACTTATAGGTATATATACGTATTCAAAGTGGATGTGTATCAAAATAAGCTGACTATATGATTCTACTTCAGTTTTTTATTGTAGTTTTTTTTTTATTTTTTGTTTTAAACACTTTTTATGGTTTCACCATTTTTAAAAATAAGAAGAAATCAAAATTAAAATATATTTTATTAAATTTGAAAATAAAAATAAAAATAAAAATACTAACAAAAACAAAAACAAGCAGTTATTGTTTCAACTTTGAAGTACCAAGAGTTTTAGACGGAAGGATAAGGTCAGAAAGACGTATGTATAAACCACTTTACGTATAGCATCTATCAAAGAACGATAAGAGTCAAAGTTGACATGGGGATTTGAGACAAAAACAGACTGGGATTAGGAATACGAATAGCAATGGAAACAGGAACATGAACAAGAATTGGGGAAGTTAGGTTAAAAGCTGGAAGGTGACGGACACATGCCATCTCATGCTCATCAATTGGTCTCTTACTTGTGTAGAACTTTTCAAAACCCCCCCAAAAAAAAACAAATAAATTAATACTATGAAATGGCTATTAATAACTCGTGAGTCGTGACCCTAGAACTAAGCAACCAAAAGCCACGTACCCTCATGTATCATCACATATCAAACTCTCCAGTCCAGTCCCTGCGCTTGCCTTCCTTTGGTCTATCCTTTTTTTTCTTTTTTCTCCTTTCTCCTTCCCTCTTATTCCTTTTCCTTTCTGAAAACTTGGAAACCTTCCTTGTTTTCGTATTCAGATATTCTACGTGTTAGAGCTTACAGAGTAATGGCCAAGTTTACTTTTGTTATTTAATAGCCCTGAAAATCGCGGTTCTGTATGTGAACATGGATCAGTTTGAATATCGAGAGGTGAGGTTCTGAGGCTTATATATGCATCTATTAGTATTATGTCTTGTTTCTTGGATTATGTTACGATGTTATTCGTGGGTTGTGTTTCATTTAGGAGTACATAAAGAACTCAAGAGGAGTTCAGCTATTCACCTGTAGATGGTTGCCTTGTTCATCGTCTCCAAAAGCTCTTGTTTTCCTGTGTCACGGTATCTCTCTCTCTCTTTCTCTCTCTCGCTAATATTGTGTTTGTGGTTGGGTGTGAGTTATTAAAAGCCATTAATGGGGTTGTTTTGCAGGCTATGGCATGGAGTGCAGTGGCTTCATGAAAGGTAATAAATTCTTATCCTCTTTTTGATTTACTAGCTCCTGTATACTACTCCTTCTCACGTAGAATTCCAAAGCCCCAACCCCAATTAATGACGACACACATGCAATCAATGTATCAGCGTGTTTATTTGCTTCCTTTCCATTAGCAGTTTAGCAGCCAACGACCGCGTACCGTCTTCAATCGGTCAGTACTTTTGCTACACATGGAACGAACATTTACTCTCTTCACAGTCATAATAAATGTAACCATATGTTTTAGAAATATCACATTTAAGTTAGTGATCAACTTTGATTCTTCTAATCCATAAAATGGATTATTGTGGATGATAACATATAAGTAGAAGTATAGTTAGTGGGAGCCAGCAGGTTTTGCTGTAATATATATAATACGAGACATAAACTTCTTTTGGCTTGGAAGTTGAGGAAAAGTTGGCGTTGAATAATCCCATTTGTACAATTGCCTTGAAGAATGTGCCGTTCTTTCCTTCAAGCCTGCCTAAGTTATGAAGGGTAGCTAATGTACAAGTACTGCCGCCTGCCGGTAATGGACCTTACAAAAGTATATATATATAACAATTGTAGTATGACGCCGCTTTCTGTACCCATACCCCCTATCTACTGGTCCTTCCATGCCCTTACAGAATAAAACTGTCAGGCCACTGGTATGGAGACCTTATTTGTTGATCTTATCTCCATGATCATGCATATGCCTAGTGCCTGCTCCTTTCCCGTTAGCTTATCTCAATCTCCTTTCTCCCACTTTAACGCCTGTAACGAAACTTGAAAGAACAATACTGAGGTTACTTAAATACGATAGTTCTAAATATTTATTAGAGGTTATTCCAACTTGCTAGTTCTGACTGCATACATAGTTTTTCAGTTGCAGTAACGTACAACTAGTTATTTTTTAATAGCTAGGTTTCCTGTAGGCATAAAATCATGTTACGTGTTGGTCTGCCAGCGAACTTTTCTCAAAAGTAGAAATAGATGTTAGCTGAGTTGGTTAGGTTAGGTAACCAGTCGCACCCTTGTGCTCAATCAGATACACTATCTCTCACGACCATAATCAAGCTCCAGAGAAGCTGGAATCCCAAGTCAACAGGTCTTATACATGTATTTTGCAATGCATTATCGAATTGATTCCTTCAATTTCAAGATTATATTGTAGATATAGATTCCTCCGTTATCGGAAAAAAAAAAAAAATCCCAGGAGACATAGAACTACTAGATTTGTCCTATATGTAACAGCTGCGTACCTGAAAATGTGAACATGGAAACAAAAGGCAACGTGGGACAGAATTGACCAAAAATTTTTAGTCTCCATATTAACCTAACATTTTGTTAGTTGACCAATATTATTTCTCCTTTAATACAAGAAAAGTATAATGTAACGGAATACCGAAAGTTCTAAGTTAATCCATTTTAGTTTGACAATGATTTATAGTTGGGAACTGCTATTGGTTTGTAATTATAGAATGCGGGATAAGGCTAGCACGTGCCAGATATGCGGTTTTCGGAGTTGACTACGAAGGACACGGACGATCCGGTGGGTCTCGCTGTTACATCAAGAAGTTCAACAACATCGTGAAGGATTGCAATGAATATTTCAAGTCTGTTTCTGGTAAGAGTCGTGTAATAAACAAGAAAACCAAATATGTCCAAGATCAACGGAACCCAATTGACTAGTCAATTGTTTATCAGGTGAGTACAAGGACAAGAGAAGGTTCCTGTATGGGGAATCCATGGGAGGAGCAGTGGCCCTATTACTTCACAAAAAGGAACCATCTTTTTACAACGGTGCCGTTCTGGTTGCTCCCATGTGTAAGGTAAAGGTTGATTAGTGGTTTCTTTTATATGATAATTGGAGTTTGATTTGGGTAAATCGTGGCGAAATCTTACCAGATATCGGAGAAGTTGAAGCCGCATCCGGTTGTTGTGAATATCTTGACTGGCTTCGAGGAACTTATACCAAAATGGAAAATTGTCCCTACAAAAGACGTCATTGACTCAGCCTTTAAGGATCCTGTCAAGCGTGAAGAGGTAAGAATCGATGCACATATAACGTCTTTTCTTGCCGGAGAGACTAAAATGGGTAAACGACTCTAGGCTTTGGAAGAAGACAGTGTAGGCCATATTCTATGGGCTCACTTATCCATTTAAATTTATTTTTCAATAAATAAACCTTAGTATAATAAAATATTTATTATATTTGCATTACATTAATATACGATACCTAAATGAATGTATCGTGACTTTGAATAAAGTCGTGTGTTATATAACACAATCAAGATAAATTAACATTATGACAAATAACGCTAAATCAAATCACAAGCAATTGTTTAATGTCAAAAGTAAAAGCAAATCTTAAAAGAAGATAAGATAATTTTTAGAAGTCATATACTTTAATTCTTTTGTGACTGATGCAGGTAAGGAACAACAAATTGATATACCAAGACAAGCCCAGGTTGAAAACAGCCCTGGAAATGCTGAGAACGAGCATGAGCCTTGAAGAGAGTTTGAATAAGGTTTGCATTCCTATACCCGGTAGAGCCTAAGTAATTCACTGACGGATAGCTTTGGCAATCTCATGGAACGCTGCAGTTGTTATATAATATGGTAGAAAGTCTCTTACTTCAAATAATGACTACTAACAAATAAGCTAAAACGCATCTCAGTCTCAGATAAAAACATGTCATAGTTCAAACTTTCTACCTTTTTTTTCTTCTTTTCATTTGATTTTTGATAGCAGGTGACACTACCTTTTCTCGTATTACACGGTGACGCGGACATAGTAACAGACCCAGAAATAAGCAAAGCCTTGTACACTCAAGCCGGTAGCAAAGACAAGACCATGAAATTATATGCCGGAATGTGGCATTCTTTGACCGCAGGAGAGCCTGACGAGAACGTGGACATCGTTTTTGCAGATATCATTGCTTGGCTTGACATGCACGCTGAGTATGACGCCTTTAAACTTGTTCAACCAATGCACGAATCAACCATCAACGACGTTGAAAAGCTTGGCTCCCCAACAATTGTGAGCAAGCAGTCTCGGAAAAGGCAATCCCATCTAAGTTATCTTTGCGGGTTTAAAGAACCTGGCACTCTTCACTCGGCTATGTAGTCAGTTAGTGGAAATATGTTGTATGAATAAATCAACTAGAAGAATTACGTAACGAGAGTTGAGAGCTGAAGAGATTTGGAGAGAAGATTTGTACACAGAGAATCACATGAAAGAGAGAGAAAGAGAAGAAACAAATCTCATTCAATTATGACATAATCTTGCATTTGTCATAACCTAGCCTAAGTATGATTGGAATACGATATCGTAGTTTAGTGCATATGTTAACAATGATGGACGTTATTTAAAAACACTGCGTTTCGTACTAAACTCTAACGGTTAGTGAAATCGTCTCTGTTACCTTCTCCTTCTTCATCTTCTTCATTTGCATCTGTAAGAATCCTCTTCCCCTTAACATCGTTGTCCATTAAATTCGCTTTTGGGACACGTCTCTGAAGGTCAAAGACATATTCCCACGTTGTGCCAATGTCGTCTCCGTCTGACCATTGGATAAGCCACTGGGTCATCGCGCGGTTGTTTCTTCTAGCCATGCGTCTCCCTAGTATCGCCTCTAGTGTTCGCTCGATGGGACTGATAAATTCGGGAAACACTGAAAACGTGTTGCCTAGCTTCATGACAACCTTCTTCAGTTGCGATACGTGAAACACCGAATGAATTAATGATTCCGCAGGCAACTCTAATTTATATGCCACCACACTGATACGCTGTAATATTTTGTATGGACCATAGTAAAGCGGTGTTAGCTTCTGATTGTTTCTTCTCTACAGCGAGTGTTGCCTGTATGGCTGTAGTTTTAGTAGCACCATTTCACTTTCCTCGAACTCCCTTTCTGATCGTAGTGAATCTGCATATTGTTTCATCCTGTTCTGAGCCCGTTGTAAATGAAATTGTGTCACCTTTGTCATTCTTTCTCTAATCTACAATACCCTGTCAACTTCTATCCCCTCTAAATCGCCTATTACGTATGGAGTATAAACCGGAGGTGGGTATCTGTAGAGAACTTTGAATGGTGTCGAATTGATGGAAGATCGATATGTTGTGTTATACCATCATTCAGCCAACACCAGCCATTCGCTCGACCTCTGAGACTCCTCTCCACAGAAACACCAAAGATAAGTCTCCAAGATCTTGTTCACCGCTTTTGTAAGGTCGTCCGACTGCGGGTGATTTGCAGTAAAATTCTTCAAACAGACACCTTGCAGTTGGAGTAATTCTTGCCAGAATTTGCTCAAAAACACTAGGTCTCTGTCACTGATAATAGCTTCTGGCATACTGTGTAGTTTAAATATATGGTTGAGAAATAATTCTGCGATCTCACTTGTTGTGTATAGATGTTTAACTAGAACAAAATGAGAGTATTTGGTAAATCTGTCCACTACCATCAAGATGACCGACTTCCTTTTTAATCGAGGGAGACCTTCGATGAAATCAACGCTAATTTCTCTCCAACTCCCTTCGAGTATTTTAATAGGTTGTAGTAACCCTGGATAAGCCGAGTTATCATGCTTACTTCTTTGACAGAACATGTATGCCTGTACTTGGTTTCTCACGTTTCTTGCCAACCTTTTCCAGAAAAACATATTTTGAATTTTTTTCGTTGTCGCCAGTGTTCCTGCATGTCCATTTATAGCATCATCGTAGTTGATGGCTAGAATCTATTATTGTAATTTAGGGTTAGCTCTAATCACCAGCTGTCCTTTCCATCTCAGTAGGCCATCCTTCCACTCCTATGCTCCTATTTTCATTTGTCCCGCCTCCAGTTGTTTCTGATTTCTGTGATTGCTTGATCCTTCTCCTAGCTCTTATTGATTGCCTATATTAAATCTCCTTGAACTTGTGTTACTGTGATCATCAACATCTTCGTACTTTTTATTCGAGATAAGGCATCAGCAGCGACATTTTCCTTTCCACTCCGATACTGTACTTCGAAGTCGTACCCCAGAAGTTTTGGAAGCCACGATTGTTGAAATGAGGTTGATGATCATTGCTCTAGCAAGTACTTGAGGCTACGATGGTCTATTTTAACAATAAATTGTTTGTAACTCAAATAATGGTGCCAATACCTGACAACTTTGATGATTGCTAAAAACTCCTTCTCGTATGTTGATAATTTGTGGTGTTGTAGGGCTAGTGATTTATCGAGGAAGGCAATTGGGTGCCCTTCCTGTTGTAACACCGCGTCAATCCCTTGCCCACTTGCGTCTGCTTCCACTACGAAGGGTTTAGAGAAATCCGGTAAGGCTAGAATCGAAGTTGAGGTGGCTGCTTTTTTCAGCAACTAGAAGGTAGTTCTCTCTTCCTGTCGCCAGACCCAGTTGGTTATCCTCTCCTTCTTTAATAATTCTGTCAATGGCTTGGCTATTAACCCATATCCCTTAATGAAATGTCGCTAGTATCCAGTAATGGCCAAAAAACCATCAAAGCTCTGTAATTCCCTTCGGTTGTGGCCACTCCTCTATTGTTGGACACTGTTTCCAGAGCCCAACATTCAGAGTCATAAAAACATGGGCAAACTCAAGCCCAACAATCATTCCGAATACCATAAGACTTGAGCGTGCGTATCACCTTGTAGGGTTGTTTCAAAGAATCCTCATTAACCATCATCTCATATGGGTGGCGTGCCCACACCAGTCAATTGTCAAAAACGAACTCATTTCTCCTATTTCCGAACAGATTTTAGGAAACTTTAACTTGGAATTTCAATTTGTATTCTTTATAACATTTATTCCCCATTGTCTTAAGTTTCTAATGACACCAAAATCGTTCAATTTGGTTCAAAAATCTAAAAGTTATAGCCCAAACATTTCTGGGCTGTTACTAAACTGAAACTGTACACTATACTCAATTTCCTCCCAAAAATTGAAGGTCTTAGAGCCCAAATTAAAATTTGAATCCTTCAGATAATTTATAGCTCTATGTCTCTAGTTTATGTAGAGATAAGAATCATCACATTTGAAGCTCTACTGATTAATATATCATCAAAATACTGAAGCATATTCAGTAAAAATATCCAACTCATACTCTTCCAACCGATCTCCTTACTTTGATTCAATTCATCTTTTTCAAATTAAATCCAAAAGCTACAAATTTTTTTGGAGAGATAGAGGAATGTGTTATGAATCTAATGCTTTAAAAATTAAGTCATTTAGAGGTCAGACCACAAAGTTATGGCCAATGAGTGAAACATGTTCAGGTGAGGGGGAAAACCTGAGGGTCGCGATCGTGTGACATAGAGCGCGGTCGCGAAAGTCGCGATCGTGCTTAAGCACGATCGTGACTTTTCACGCTTCTCCTCCTACTCTTCTTCTTCCAACATTCCAACTTTTAAACTCCATAACTTTTGATTCAGAACTCTAAAATTTACAAACTTTATATCAATGAAAAGCTAAAAGAAATATCTACAACTTTGATGAAGAACATAAAAATAATTTCTGCCTCTATGAGAGTCAAAATTTCAATCAAAGTGGCTCTTCCGAAAGTTCCATCCTAAACAGCATCCAAACTTCTAATTATCATATCTTTCAACTCCATTGTCCAAAAATTTCATACTTTATACCATTGAAAAGATAAAAAAATAAGCTACAACTTTTATGAAGACAACTTTGTCTAATTCTTCTTAGATCAATACAGTTCTTCCCTTGAAGTCAGTACACAATTTTCACCCTTATGAAAGACTTGAAAAATTGTCTCAATTTCACTTCCTCTCATGCAACATCATTCTTAACCATCCAACTATATTTC
>JAOSBK010000004.1:8427890-8440676 GCA_027568895.1 Erythroxylum shatona
ATAATTCTAATTCATAATTAGAATTAGATAAATTAAAACTCCTTTTAATTTATCTTTAATTCTCCAATTAAATAATTTATAATCATTGATCAAGATTGGTGTCTAGCAACGCATCAAGACTACCCAAATATTTAGGAATGTCAAAGTGATTTTGACTAACCTTTCCATGCATGATTTTTTTCGTATAATTTAATCATTTCATCAATCAATGTTCTAATTAGACATAGAGTAGGAAATTATTGTCTACACTATTTTGAGTCCAATTATATTAGTTCTCTGCTATTAGCTATTGATTCAATTAATGATATTTATAAATTATTTACAAAATATCATTCCACCTTGGCCAAGGATTTTCTGAATCAATATTAATCGAGGACAACAGAATAATCTCCCTAATTACTTTAAGGTGATGAATTATATCTTGATCATTCAACTATCTCCATATAGTTCATATTATATCCAATGATTACCGTTTAAACGATCTTTGATAAAATAGATCACGAGTAGTATTAAAATATAACAATCCCCGTACAAGATAACTTTGATAAACTCAAGACAAAGGATCAAGTCAAAGGATGACCTTGTCTTAATGACCATGAAAAATTGACCCCAAAAATATGAGAAAAGCTGGAATGATCGATTGATGATGTTATAACTTACTGAATGAATTGTTGATATCAAAGTTCCAAAGGCATGTGTATAATGGGAATGAAGATGCTCATATGATAGGAGTTGTGATTCAAAAGAATTGAGTAAAATGTGATAATTAAAGGTGAAGGGGAATTGGATATTATGAGAGCATATAATGTTAGAAAAGAAATGACAAGTAATTGAACTATGACATTAGAGTAACCAAGTGTTCTTGAGATGTAAACCTAAGAATAAGTTAGACACATACAAATGATAAGGTTTGATTGATCAAGAGTCGTAATTAAGGAAATATATCCTGAATAGTCAAATTGAGCATGCATTATACATGACACATATACATATATGTACAATAAAATATTTATATAATTGTGCAATTAATAATGTGTGTATTGCATAATGTTGATATGCAAGATAAAATGTCCCCATCCAGAAGTTTCTAGATCATGGAAGCTAATGCTAATCTGGAGCATATGTGAGTCGACTTAGATGGTCTTACTTTAAATGGTTATCCTATTTAAATTTATGTATTAAATTATGTTATGAATTTGATTGTGTTAATTCCGGACATTGAATGCCCAAGGCGTTTAATGCCTGAAATGCATATTGCAAGCACTCATTGAATGTGAATTTGACGAAATAAGTGATTACTCAACATTTTTGTTGAATGCCGAACTAAAGTCCAAAGATAAATATGAATGTGACCATGAATGTGATGCATTTCATTACATGAATGCATGAAAGATAAAGATAGTTATGACCGAAGTCGCCAGTCAAAAGAGCTTAAAGCTCATAATATGATAAGAGCCTCTGGCTCAGTTGCTATTGTACCTGGTATCTACAAGGGATATGGACTAGTAAAAAGGCACTCGATTACAACAAAGTAATAAATGAAAGTGAGTCTCATATGCATTGCATTTATAATTGATATGTATGTTTTAAATGATCGAAATGATTGGTTTGACTGCTCTGAATGTGATATGTGATGCTACATGATAAATGAAATGATGTGACTTATGTGATTATATAAATTGATGTATTATGTGATTGAGTGAGCCATCAACGATGGTCCACTCACTAAGTTCGTAAAACTTACCAAAATTGTAACATTATTTTTTAGACTTAGAGGAGTTACCCCATTAAACCAACGGGAGTCTAGTCATTGCATCTGAGTAAGAGATAAAAGTCGGGATCAATTCACGTTTGCATTTGTATTTCCTTATTTTTGTATCAAATTGTATATTCTGCAATTATTATACCTCGGTTATTTGAATACTTCTATTTTGTAACAACTTTCCAAATTGGAAATATTTGTAAATGAGATTGATCAATGAGTGTAGTAACACTTGTGAATAAAAATGTTTATGAATAAAGTGGACCCAATTTGTTTATTGATTTCCTAAATATGGGTGTGATGTTTTAAAAATTGTAACGAGTTTTGATTATTTGACTGTTCTAGCATGCCACTTTTGTGGGACACGTACTCGGACATCACTCAAGATGTCGGGTACATGTCATGTAAGAGTGGGGTGCTAAAAAAGTAATCTTCATATAACCATGGTCCTTTAAGACTTATTCAAATTTTCTATACCACTGTCTTAGGGCCTACTTCAACCTATAAAGACTTTGCTTTTGTTTACAAACATAGTTTTTTTCCCTTTCAGTTTAAACCCCTCTGGCTACTTCATGTAGATTTCTTCTTCCAGATCACTAGGAAGAGAGGTTGTCTTCACGTCTATTTGCTCAATTTTTAAGTCAAGACTAGTTAAACCAAGGAGTGCACGAATAAAGCCATCTTAACTACAGGAGAGAAGTTTCCTCAAAATCAATACCTTTCTTTTGTCCAAACCATTTAATAATAAGTCTTGTCTTGTACCTTAGCCTTGAGTTATGTTCCTCATGTTTAATTTTAAAGACCCGTTCATTTTTCAGTGCTTTCCTACCTTTAGGCAATTTAACCAACTTAAAGGTGTGGTTATCATGCAAAGACTACAATTCATCTAGCATCACCTTAGTCCACTTGTCCTTATGTTTATCTTTGACAGCTTCCTCATTACACTTTAGTTATCCTAGATCAGTTAGTAAGACATAATCATTTACAAAGTATTTAGTAGAGGGTAAACGAGTTTTAGTGGACCTTCTCAATATGTTTATAAGAATCTCCTCTATTGACTATTCCACTGAAACATTCTCGAGTTCTGCTTTCTCTTTAGGAATATCAACATCAAATACATCTTATTGATTATTATGGGTACCATTTGCATCTTTTTCCTCTCTTAGTGTGTAAGGAACTATATCAAAATCACATAGCATACAATTACTATAAGGTATTGATTTCTCTTCTCTATTAAATTCTGTCATAGTTTGATCCTCCATGAACATATTGTCTTTGCTTCTAACTATCTTTGTTCTATTTGGATCATACAATATGTAGCCATTCTCATCCTTACCATAACCAAGAAAAATGAATTCTCTACTCTTCATGTCAAGCTTTTTCATTTCATCTTTAGGAACATAAGTAAAAGCTATACAACTAAAAACATGCAAATGGTCATATGAAACATTCTTTCAATACCAAATTTTATCTAATACCTCCAACTGTGAAGGAATACATGGTGAGAGATTAATGACATGAGCTATAGTGCTCAAGGCTTAATCCTAAAAAACTTTGGCAATCTAGCCTGTGAAAGGATATATCTATCCCTTTCAACTAATGTTCTATTCATCCTTTTGGCTAAAACATTCAATTACGGTTTCTTTGGGGTGTCTCTTGATGTATGATTCCTTATTCTTTGCAATAGGCATCAAATGGTCCTAGGTACTCACCATTATTATTAATTCTTATTCGTTTCAATTTCTTTCCAGTTTTTCTCTCAACTAAGGCCTAGAACTGCTTAAAAACATATAAGACTTGATCTTTCGATCTTAAGGTGTAGACCCAAAATTTGTTCGAATAGTCATATGTAAAAGTCATGAAGAAATAATCACCTCTAAGGGCATAGATTTCGTAAGACCACAAACATTAAAATGCACTAATTCTAGTACCTCAAGTCTTCCACTTGATGGGTGGCTCTTAAAGGACACTTAGTTTTGCTTTCCTGCTAAATAGTTTTCAAGTGCATTGCTTTTATCCCAGATAAAAGATTACTCTTAGCCAAAATTGTAGTCCCTTCTCACTTGTATGACTTGGTTGCTTATGTCATAACTTAGTTTAATTACCTAATTCAGTTGCATTGACAACATCTTTAACTATTTTGGCTTAAGTCAAATATAAAGTGGAATACTTCTTACCTCTAGTTATAATCATGATCCTTTAGAGAGCTTCCAATTTTCACTTAAAAAATTGTCATTAAATCCATCATCATAGAGCTTATTAATAAAAAGAATATCGAGCTTACTATTCATAATATGCTTGACATGCTTAAGAGTTAACTTGAACCCATTACATGTCACCAAACACACATCTCCAATGCTTGCACGTCTAGTCATTACTCCATTTGCTATTTTGATATCACCAAAGTCACCCTGTATATAGAATTTGAATGCATCTCTTTTAGTTGTAACATGAATTGAAACACTATTGTAAACCACCCAACTAGTCTCATCATGTGAAAATTGACGATATCAAGCTCTTGAACTAATGTGTGATCATTAGGAGTGACATTAACCTAGTCATCATTGGCACTTAAGTTCATTTTCTTCTCTTTCTCCTTATTCTCCTTGTTTTCTTTCTTCCACTTATAACATTATCTCTTAATGCTTCCTTTCTTCCCACAATGGTGGCACTCAAGATTGTTTTACTTTTTCTTTGATTTTCTCCTATTATAATCTTTATTTCTGGGACCTCGACTTTTTCTTCTCTCTTTAGATTCTGTAATTAGAGCCTTTGAGAGTGAAGAAGAACCTTGTGATTTCCTTCTCATTTCCTCATTCAAAACACCACTCTTAGTAAGATCCATAAAGACTATTCCATAGTTGCAACATTAGTTAAGGACATTCTAAAAGTATCCCAAGAGTCAAGTAAGGTTCCAAGAAAACACATACCTTGAACTTCTTCATCAAATTTGATTCTCATGGAAGAGAGTTGATTGAGAATCCCCTAGAAAGTGTTCAAGTGGTCTTTCATTAAATCGTCAACTTTATATCTCAAGGCCATCATTTGCTTTATTAGGAATAGTTTGTAACTCCCTATCTTTCTTGCAAATAATTGCTCTATTTTGTTCCAAAGTGCTCGAGCATGTGTCTCCCCACTAATATAATTCAACACATTATCATCTGCTCATTGTCTAATGTAGCCATAAACTCGTTAATGTAGCAAAACTCATTCTTGTCCTGATTTATTTTCAGATTTCTTTGTTGTAAACATATGTTTATAATAATCCTTCACATAGAGCAAGTCCTCCATCTTATCCTTCAAGAGTGTATAGTTTGATCCATTCAAATTAATCATTCTACTTATGCTAACTTCCATTATACAAAATGATAATTCACCAATTGAACCCGACTTTAATACCACTTTGATAAAAAAGAAGCTCCAAATTGAAACTTTGTAGTAATAAAATAGTAAATAGTAGAAAATAATTTTACATGAAACCACCCCCCTTTAATGTGAGTGAGTGAAAAACCACGGCCCAAAGCGAATTTCATTATCACCAAAATGATTATAATAGTCCAACTAGTTTCAATACTCAACCGCAGTATAATAACAAATCATAGTTCACCCTAATATATCACCAATGCATAATACATAAAATGGAGGAGCAAATACAACTAAAATTTTAGCTTATTTGGGCAACAAATACAATCAAATTTACATTGCTAAAGACTACCTAATGTTAATTTCACCTTAGTAAATAAAGAACAATGAGTGTGGAACTCCCAAGCAAAATTTTAGCCAAATAAGAGAACAAATCATCACTTGCTCATCCATTTAGTCAAGATTGCGCAAATGGAGTTGTTATATGTGAGTAAGCTATTATTCACTACAAAACTTTAATAGCCAATCACACCATCTAGAATTAAAACCAATATGTTGGGTATCTCCAAAAAAATTTAAGCCAATTTTGACTAGAAATAGCCACTCAACCATCTCTCTAATTAAAAGGTACACAGGTTAAAATTTAAAGAAAGAATTATGTATGTATATCCCACAAAGAAAAACATCTTTTTCACCTGGTGTGCAATGACAATCACTAATATTTTTAGGGTTTTTCCTTTTTCATTTTTAATTTCAAATTTGAATTTTATAAATATTCTCTACATAGGAGTGAAATCCAAAAAGCAACAACAACAACAATAACCCAGTGAAAATTCTGCTAATACAAAGGGTTTGAAGAAGTTTAGTAGTACGCAACCTTATCCCTAACTAGTAAAGAGGTTGCTTCCAATAGACCCACTTGAAAAAATGAAAAATAGTCGACATTAAAAATGTTAATTAAACATAAAATAAACATAATAAAATAAAAATAAATAGAAATGTATAAATAAAAATATAAAAATAAGTAATAGCATAAATAATATAATAAATATAGAACATGGTAAAGAATTAAAAAAGATAAAATAAGTAAATAAATACACAAACAAGAAAGAAGAAAAGTAAATAAATAAATCAAATAAACTATTTCAAGAAAATATGTAGGCTAAGTTAGGAAATGTTTAGGTTAAATAATTAAGAGAAAAGTATTACATATGAAATGTTTAAGCTAAGTACAAGACATAAGACTCGAAAGAAAATGTCTAAAAGACCTATAGGAACTAAAAGGACCTCTCTAAGTGAAATCCTTTATTTGATTCATGTCCTCGATAAGTTCCAGTATAACCATGTCATTCTTGATCACCTCCTTTCGGTTCTTTTTAGGCCTTTCTTTTTTTCTTACAATTTTTAAGTACAATCTTTTCGCATCTTCTCACTGGAGCCTTAAGGTGTCTTCTCGTAACATTTTCAAATTACCTATGTCTTATCTCTATTAATTTTCTATTAATATCAACCACGTTTATTTTGTCTCTTACAATTACATTCTTGACCTTATCTCTTCTAGTGAGGTTGAACATCCAACGGAGTATTTTCATCTTCGCCACCATTCATTATGACTATACACCTGTTTACTGGGTCAATACTCTGCCCTATAAATCATGGTCGGCCTAATCGCTAAATGATAAATTTTACCTTTGAGATTGGGTGGTACCTTTTTATCACATAAAACTCCTTATGTATTTCTCCATTTAAGCTACCCTAATTTGATATAGTGAACTATGTCTTCATCAATCTCTCAACTGCTTTGAATTATAGATCCTACATACATTAAAAACTCTTTTGTGGTATAACTTTTGAACCAATATTTATCTCCACGTCAAAAGATATCCTTTGGCCTGAAAAGTTACATTCTAATTATTCAATTTTAGTCATGCTCAATTTAAAGCCCTTCGACTCTAACATATCCCTTCAAAGTTCTAGCTTGACATTGACACCTCTTTTTGTCTCATCTACATAAACAATGTCATCAGCAAATAACGTACACCAAGACACATCTTCTTGGATATTCTTGGTGAGCACATCCATCACTACCACAAACCAAAAGGAGATCAATGAGAAGCCTTAGTGTAACCCAATATCGATAGAAAAATATTTTGTATCTTCTCTTATTGTCCTTACTCTAGTCTTTACATTTTCATAGATATCTCTAATCACCCATATATAGGTCATAGGAACTCCCTTAACTTTTAAACACCTCCACATGATTTCCCTAGGTACTCGGTCATATACCTTCTATAAATCAATAAAAATCATGTGTAGGTTACGTTATCTTTCCTTGTAATATTCCATTAATCTTCTAAGGAGATGTAAAACTTATGTCATAGGCCTTCCTAGCATGAAGCCAAACTGGTTCTCCAAGATAGGTGCATCTTTCCTTACTCTCTTCTCAATCACCGTCTCTCATAACTTCATGGTGTAAATAAGTAGTTTGATGCCTTTACCATTGATACAACTTTGGATGTCCCATTTGTTCTTGTATAGAGGAATTAGCATATTAAGTCTCTACTCATCTGACATTTTGGTGGACTTAAGGATCACATTAAAAAGCTTGGCTAGCTAAGTAAGACCCCCTTTGCCTAAATTGTTCCACACCTCTATGGGAATCTCATCAAGCTCTACTGCCCTTCAACTCTTTATCTCTCTCAAAGCTCTTTTAATTTCTTTCCTCGTAATCTGTCAATAATAAGTAAAGTTATGATACCTCTCAGATGTGCTAAGATCACCTAAAGAGATTTGTCCTCTACGTCTTCATTAAAAAGGCTATAAAAGTACTTTCGTCATTTTCTTTTGATGTCATTTCAACCACAAGCACCTGTCATATTTTATTTTTTATACAACAAACTTAATCTAAATCTCTCGCTTTTTATTTCTTAGCTCTTACTAAAATGGTCAGATAAATAATGGAATCAAGCATTCATTAGATTTTCCATATACGTAGGATTTAATTTAAACATTTGTAAAATAACATAGTATAATTTGAACATAATAAAACAATAAGGTCAACTTATATTCACGTATAAATGTTAACGTCATTTTCCCCCTTTTTTTAAAACCCTTTTTGCCTTTATGGACAAGTTTTAACATTGATATGTTGAATCTTATCATTGTAAAATACTCACAAATCGGAAATTAGTCCTTGACAGATTGAATATTGGTATTAATATAATTACCGACCATCTCTCATAGTGATAGGATTCATGATTGCAAGTACCTACCTTTGATTCCTCGTTAGTTATTACCAAGACAAACTATACAACATATTGGGTATATCGTATTTAGTCCATACTACGTAACTTACATGTCGGTCCTTGATCTCCAATTTGACCGAAGAATATATCCAATCAAATTGGACACAAAGGCTAATGTTAAAGCAGCCATTACCTGTACTCTAGGTTTGGCCAGCCTAGAACTGCAGCAAGCATGTGATCCAAGTCTTCAACGTTTCATTTAAAGACAAGTCATGCCTTCTAGTGTTGAAAATGCCAGTTTTGGATATTGAATGACCTAACTTATAGAAAATATGTTGGTATTGTGACCCACCGATTTGATCCAAAAGAAAGGAATAGTGGTTAAGATGGTAACTGTTAGACCCCTAAGTTTAGACTGCGGGATCGTGCGAGTGTTGGCGAGCCTTGGCCAATGCTTAGCACATAAGTTGGCATGAGGAAGGCGTGTTGACGATGAACAAGGCAAAGTCTTACGAGTTGGCGAGCAAAACTCGAAGAACTTGTGAAGTAGGCAAGGGATGCGAGAAGTATCGACGAAGGTCTCAAGAGTATGCCAGATTCGATACGTGTGAGCACGCGTAGGCATGCATTGGTAGAAATCTTCGATAAGACGTGAGATTCAGATGCGAGGCCGCGTGGAGTTAGAAAACTAAGTCATGCGAGACCCGAGGGTGCCCGAGAAGACGCAAAGGTGTATGAGACCCGCGAGGATGCGCAAAGGCATGCGAGCGTGATGAGACGCCTAAATACTTAACTTCGGCGAGGTAGATCGAAGGTATGTAAATGGGAGAGGATTTTATACTAACTCGGTTTGTAACTTGTAACTTAGCCATGGAGCGATGAGATTGCACCATGAGTGAGCCTGACATGGAAGATGGACTTGTCCATGGGTGTGCATTGATAGACCTATGTGCGGATAGGCTATGTTGAAAACACTAAGGCAAATGTGGGCGAGTGGGATCAGACTTGGTGCGAATGCTGGTAGAGCATCGGATCTTGTGGAGATTAACTCGACCCAAGCTAAGAATTGACGGACTAAGGACTTGGTTATGCTCGGATGGATGGACCACGACTAACGGACTTATTGTGGGAAGCATTGGATCAGGCCAGTGTGCTCATGGGCTTCGGCGAGATCACATTGCATCATCAGCGGATAGAGATCGCGAGGAGATCTTGGATGATGTGGCGATGACTGTGACTTAAAGTTGCAGTGAAACTCAACATCTGAAGATAGTGGAGATCTTCGCGGATAAGGATGTTAGTGTTCTAGATAAATGTAAACTCTATCTTTATGTTACCTTATTAGATGCTATCTTATCAGTTAGAATCCTATTTGGATGGGGGTGTCATCCAATTGGTTTATGTAATCTTATCTGATAGGGATAGACGTGATCTTGGATAGTACAGATTTAGGGAGAATCTGTGACTCTGAGCTAGGATGCCTATATATAGATCATTCGAGCTTTGATCTTCTCATTCTATCATTCATTAATTCAGAGGGAGTGAGTTTTTAGAGAGAGTATTCTTTGTATTCTTTTGAGGGAAAGTAATATAAAGTTGATCTTTTGACCGTATCTCTGTGTGTTTTCTTATTTCCTATATTATTCGTTGCTTCTACATTGTTTCTTTGAGTGTGTACGAGGTAAACACTTCGAGGGTTGGGGAAAGGCTGACTCTTACTTTAACGGATCTAAGTGAGACTGCCGTACAAAGGGTGTGAGCGAGCAACTTTGGGTAAAAGTTCGAGTCTCCAAGGTGACCTTTATAACAACTGGTATAAGAGCCAAGGTTTGGAATGGCAGTAGGCAGCTTGACAGAACGTATGTCTAGGGTGGAGACACTCTTTGGACCTATTCCTCAGGGGGAGGAAGAAGTCACTTCTCACAGTACTCGTTTTGAGATGTTGGAGGCGAGGATCCAACAATTACAACGACAAATGGTGGATTTGTTGAAGGCACAAGAGGAGGCCTAGTTCGAGATTACTATACTGAGGCGTGTCGTTGCAACGAGAGATGTCGAGCCAGGCTAAGGATCAACACCACAACTTTCTTCTGTGAAGGTACGTGAACCAAGGGTGTTCGAAGGCATGAGGGAGGCCAAGGTGTTGGAGAACTTCTTGTGAGATATGGAGCAGTACTTTGCGATTGCTAGGGTATTGGACGCTGATAAGGTCAATGTGATGGCCATGTACTTGGATGGGGATGCCAAGCTCTGGTGGAGGACAAGGACCTCTGCGAAGATCAGAGTGGGTAGAACTCCTATAGATACATGGGAGCTCATGAAGAAGGAGTTGAAGGATCAATTTTTTCCTATAAATACTTCTTGGCTTGCAAGGGATGCCTTGAAGAAGCTAACGCAGGATGGATTGGTAAGAGATTATGTGAATCTTTTAGTTCTCTCTTGCTTGATATTGAAAATATGTCAAACAAGGACAAGCTCTTCAACTTTTTGTCTGGGTTACAACCATGGGCACAAATGGAGTTGCGGAGGCAAAATGTGAAGGACGTGATTGGTGTAATCGCGGCCGTTGATGCCTTGGTAGACTTTTGAGCGATGAAGGAAACTAAGGTAAACTCCTCTAATTCTACAAAGGGCAAAGGTCATGCTTACTAGGATAATATTGAGGGGAAAAAGAAGAAGGATTCCAAGAAGGGAGACTTAAGGTGGAAAAGCAAACAAAATGGTGGATCCGAGAGTGGGGAGACGTACTCCAGAAAGGGCAAGGTTGCTTGTTATCTATATGGTGGATCACATTATGCAAGAGATTGTCCGAGGAAAGAGAAGCTAAACGCCCTAATAGTCGAAGAAGAGGGTGAATCTTCGGAGGAGGGGGCGCTAAATCCGATTGCGTTGTTGAATGCAGTTAGTAAAGAACCTGATCCTTATAATGACCTGATGTATGTGAAGATACAAGTTAATGGGATAGAGGTGACCACAATGGTGGTTACGGGTGCGTCACATTCCTTGGTTGCGAAAAGGATGGTGCGCAAGTTGGGGCTTAAAATGTCCAAGACCCCGATAAAGGTAAAGACCCTGACGGGTAAGGCACAAGCAGTGATGGGAGTTACTTACAACGTTTCAGTAAATATATGGAATTGGAGTGCCAGGATGAACTGCATGGTCGTACCACTTGAGGATTTTGAATTGATATTAGGGATCGATTTCCTTAAGGCAGCAAAGACGGTGCTGTATCCTAGTTTGGGAGGTATGATGTTTATGCATGGTGAAAAATCCTCCTTTGTTAGTTGTTGTAGATTCGTTGGTGGGACGAAAGAGACTACGACATTGGTAGCACATTTATCATCTAAGATTGTTGAAAAGCAGCCGAGCTAATCTCGAGGAAACCCAAAACAAAAGGTGGGTAAGGAGCATATAGTTGCCAAAATTGCGAAGGATCAAGGTGATAGGGAAAGCTCAGCGGACTGAGCTCTTCTCAACATGTCTTTGGCAGGCGCGGTGAGCCTTGAGGAGGCGAGTCCAAGTAGAAACAAAGACAACCCTGATGGATTGGGAAAATGGTATGTGGGGGAAATGCCAATCGACATGAAGACTTGCTACCGTCTTCAAAAGCTGACTAAGGAGTCTTCGAGGGAACCACTTGTGGAGGAGTGCCCACAGATTATTTCGACGAGGGCGTCGAATTCTTTTAGTGGGGGTGGTTTATTAGACCCCTAAGTTTAGACTGCGGGATCGTACAAGTATTGGCGAGCCTTGGCCAATGCTTGGCACGTAAGTTGGCACGAGGAAGGCGTGTTAACGAGGAACAAGGCAAAGTCTTGCGAGTTGGCAAGCAAAACCCGAGGAACTTGCGAAGTAGGCGAGGGATGCGGGAAGTGTCGACAAAGGTCTCCAGAGTAGGTGAGATTCGATACGTGTGGGCACGAGTAGGCGCGCATTGGTGAAATTCTTTGACAAGACGTGAGATTCAGATGCGAGGCCGTGCGGAGTTAGAAAACTAAGTCATGCGAGACCCGAGGGTGCGCGAGAAGGCACAAAGGTGTATGAGACCTGCGAGGATGCGCGAAGGCATGTGAGCGTGATGAGATGCCTAAACACTTAACTTTGGCGAGGTAGCTTGAAGGTATGTAAATGGCGATGTTTTTATACTAACTCGGTTTGTGACTTGTGACTTAGTCATGAAGCGATGAGACTGCACCATGAGTGAGCCTGACATGGAAGATGGACTTGTCCATGGACGTGCATTGATGGACCTATGTGCAGATAGGCTGTATTGAAAACACTAAGGCAAATGTGGGTGTTAAGTCATCAATTTGCATTTATTTTGTACTTAATTATATTTAATGTGTTGAAATTATTATCCAAAATTAATGGAATTATCTTATAATTGTTTACAAATGATTTTCAACACCTTAGAGA
>JAOSBK010000004.1:8476425-8502254 GCA_027568895.1 Erythroxylum shatona
GGAAACTTAGTGATTTTTACTCCCACAAAGATTTATTTTGAACTATGATAGCCAAAGCTCATTTTTCAAGAGGATTTTATCACATTTGATCATTGTTTTAACTTTCAATTTCTTATTCCCAAAAATCCAAAAAATACTTTTTACACACTTCCCTTTTAATTAGTTCAATTTTGTTAGTTTCTTCAAAGAACCAAAACCCCCCTCCTAACCAATTTAGTTGTATTTCATGACATTTAGGCTAGCTTAGATCCATTGCATTAGGTTCCAATTAAGTGAGATGACCCGAGGTTGCACTCTATATTGTAATCCTTGGAATTCAATTTTTGATTCAACCTCTAAGGGTAAAACTGAAAGACGAAGCAGATCAACAAGCATCTAGGTCTTGGAACATTAGGTTTGATAGGTCTATCAAAACCTATGGGTTCATAGAAAACCGAGATAAGGCTTGTGTTTATAAAAGAATACAAGAAGGTAAGGTTACTTTCCTAATCTTGTATGTTGATGACATTCTGCTCAATGGAAATGATGTGGGAATGTTAACTACGGTTAAGGGATGATTGAATGAACGGTTTTCAATGAAGGATTTGGGAGAGGCTAACTATGTTTTAGGGATCAAAATTGTAAGGGATCGTAAGAGCAAATAGATAGCCTTGTCTTAGTTAACCTATATTGAGAACATGTGTTATGTGTTTAATTGTTGATATATTTAATTATTTACGCTTAGCGATTAATGATACAAAAATGCTTAAGATACTCACTTTAATTCATATTTGATTTTAGATACAATTTGGAAGAAAAGAAATTAAAGTGAGTGAAAAGCACCCCATTTGGGACATTTTTCGAAGATCAATACTCGTTTGTCTTCATGGAATGGACAAAGAAAATTAAAAGACAAAAAATGGAAGACAAAGATGAAGAAAATTTTAAATGCAAGTAGCTAAAAAAACAAGAAAAGGTTGTGCGCTATTGTTGTATGTTTTATACAAAACACATAGCAACAGAAGCGTTTAGTGCTGGAATCCCATAGCAAATGAGGAGTACGCAGCGAACAAGGGATTTAAGGGGAGGAAAACTTAATTGTCCCATCAAGAAGCACAGGAGGCAATAGAGGGACGTAGTGCAGGCACAACCGTGAGGAGAAAGGTGGTGGCTTGGTGCTGCTGTGGCTTAGAGTTGCGTTTTCTTGAAGATGCGACATAAGTGAAGGCATTGGTAGCATGGAAGCAAGGAGCGTAGGAGAGGAAGGTTTTAATCGAGGAGTTGCAAACTTAAATCGTCCCATCGATGAACAGTGCACTATGAGAGGGCAACCTAAAAGGAACACTGAAGGGGTATTTAAGTAGGGACACTGGATGGGGACTGAAGCATTTTTTCAGGAAAGACCCATGAAGGACTAGGCATCTTGATGCCGGTTCGGAGGTAATATCTACACCAGCGGCCCAGGTTAAGTATTTTTTTTTATTATTTTGTTGTTTCTTTCTCCCATTAGTAATTGATTGTGTTATCCGATGTTAACTGATTTGGGTATTGTGTGTGGATAATCGAATTTTCATTATTATTCAGTTATTTGTGTATAAACTTGTTGTATTGTGAATTGATGATTTTAATGCATTCATTGAATCGTTAATTTCAACCCCATTGCTAAAATTTCGATATAATCCGTAATTGTTATGTTGAAATTCACGTGTAGCGACTAATGATTTGTAATAATTAGGGATGACATGGCCTAGGTTAAACGACGCATCGTATATGATTGTTGCCTTAATTAACCTGTTTTCCTAATACGTAATGCTACTGTCTAATTAAATCTAGAGATCGTGTCCTAGATTATTCGGTGGTTAGGTTTAATTAATGATCGTATCTTGATTAAAAAAGCTTAAATGAAAACTCGAGTTAATTTTTAACCCCCGATTAATAGTTGCTAGGAGAGGTTAAAGAACAATAAATTAATAAAATATGCTTAATTAACTAAAGAACTAGGTCCCTACCGAATTCCACACTTTTATCATTTTTTGCATGTTTTCTTTAATTTGTTTTTATTAGTTAGTTTTATTTTATTTTCTTCTTTAAAAATCCAAAATCTCCCTTTTTCCTAAACACCAGTTAATTTCATTCCATAAACTTTACACACACTCTCTGTGGGATCGACCTAAACTCGTCACTGCTATAGTAGTAGTTTAGTTATTTTATTTTGACTAACGTAACGACGCGCGATCAGGTGGATTGAATCCATAATAGAATGTTTGCAAAAGAAATTCCTTTGGTAGATTATAGTGAGGACATCTCCTTTGCAAGTCCTTGTAACGCTCCCAAGCTTCTTATAGTGACTCCCTATTGTTTTCTTGGAAATTCACAATTTCCTTTGTTAACCTTATCATCTTTATGAAGGGGAAGTAGCTATCCAAAAATGAAAACACCAACTACTGCCAATTTGTGACCTTTTTGGGTTTTAAAGAATGATACCATATCTTAGTTTGATCTCATAATGTGAAAAGAAAAAGCCTCATTCTAACAGTGGCTTCCAACATCCTTTGATATCGGAAAGTATCACATATTTCTAAAAAATTCACCAAATGAGTGTTAGGATCCTCATTAGTTAACCCGTAAAATTGTACAATGGTTTGCAGCATGTTCAGCAAAGTTGGCTTAATCTTGAATAAGGTTGCTTACACCAATGGTCGAGTGATGCATTGGTTTGTAGCATTAATCTCAGCCTCAGGAAATCCATCAAACTTCACTACTGATCTCTTTGATTGTATTCTTCCACCATTGTTTCTTTAATTTCTTCTTTTTGGCATCGTATTCTTTGGATTGCTCCTTCCAATTGGGTGCTGTCAAATGTTAGAGTTTTGATGATCCTACTTAAACTCTGAGTGACTCTTGTGTTCATGCAAGTGCAGAGACATAAGAGAGGTGAAAATTCCTTAAACTAAAATAATTTAACTAATCCTAACTAATTCTTTGACAAATGCACGAAAAACTTGTTGGAGTGGTAAACTTTACTATTTATAGCCCTCAAAATATTGCAATTGTACGGGTCATAAGCGTAGTAGTTGATGTGTCGATTCCACGAGAAATTAGTGAACTAATTGAATCCTAACTTTGTCTAAGGTTGTAAAAATGTGATTTAAATGAAAATAAAGATAAACAGAAAATTAAACTATCAAGTAAGGGTTAAATGAAAATAAAATTATCAAATTATCAAAAATAAATCAAAATAGAGCACAATCACTTAACAATTGAGATATTACAATAAGACAAGAACAAAGAATTATGAGAAGGGGGATTTATACTATCATCAAATGCTAACATGATTACTTTTGAGTTAACTCGGTATCAGCCCTAGACTTTCAAAGGGTGGATTACTCTCTCTCTAGTTAAAATCATTAAACCCTAAATCATACACTCTAATTGAATTATGGAATTTGCAATCTCTTAATTAACAAAAAGCCCACATATCCAATTAGATCTTAAACCCTCTAATAGACTATCAGGTCCTCACACGAGATCTCTCTTCGTATAAATTATCGATTAATTATTTACGTGATCTATTAGATTGTTTAACTCTCATTACCTAATCTAATCATTTTG
Source organism: Erythroxylum shatona (assembly GCA_027568895.1). Taxonomy (NCBI): domain Eukaryota; kingdom Viridiplantae; phylum Streptophyta; class Magnoliopsida; order Malpighiales; family Erythroxylaceae; genus Erythroxylum; species Erythroxylum shatona. The sequence continues at coordinate 8,480,017 of JAOSBK010000004.1, forward strand.
CTATCAGTTCACTCTCTCAATTTGTTACCAAAGCATGCAAATATAACAAATAATCACAATATCTAATGTATTAACACCAAAAGAAATCACATTAACATTGATTTTAGAACAAATCCCTAAAGGAGTTTAGAACATCATTAATAACATGTTCAACATTGTCAAACCCAAGTCATACATCAAGATGAAGTAAATAAACAAAAGAAAGTAGGAAAGAACTTAAAATGGTTGAGTGGTTGGACAACAGTTGCAGATGCTCCTATCCCCTTCTCTCCTTCTTCTCTCTTCCTTGTGTCCTCTCTCAAGTTGCAAATGGAGACACGAAAAATTAGGGTTCTTTGCCCTCTCTATAGTTTTTCTATTTAGGGTAAAATCCAGGTTTTACCCGGGCTTAAAAAATCTGAAATAGAGTTTTCGAAGCTAATCCACGTCTGCTATCGCACAGGCCACCATCGTGGCTTGTCAATTTTGCTTCTGTCACGATCATGGGCCTGGATCTTCCATCGGGCTTCTTCCAAACCTTCTTTGTGCTTCGATATGCAATCTCAAACATTAACAAACACATCAAGACACCTCAAATACACAAAATTTAAGCTCAATATCATGCTCTAACCTATAAAACACTTGAAACACAAATGTCTAACTAAATAACACAATCCTAACCTAAATATAATATGATCATTCAATTTAACATCTAAACACATACTATACTACCTACTAAAACATTATGCGATCTACCACTATCAATCTACAAAGCTTATTCATCACATTGATGATGTTCAATTGAGTAAACAATTAGCCCTAACTAATTCCCTACATATAACTTTTTTCAAGTTTAATCTCCTATTTGTTAATAAGCTCACCATTGTTGCTCATAAAATTTGATTTCTATCATATTTTTTTCCATAATACAAGACCTAATAATTGAACAAGTGCTTGTAGTAGGAAAACTGGTATGAAGTTTATATATTATTGATTTAAGTTCTTATCACCCAAAAACTATTAAATAATATACATTCAAATTGTATACAAACCTCTATATCAACTTTGTAAATACCAACAATCCTTAACACCAACGACTAAGTTGTCCTATTATAAATGTAATGAAACATTTTAGTATAATAAATGATTACATTATTGAAACTGATTCTCCATATAACATATGTCATTTGTCTAAGTACAATAGGTTGCTTTTTCAAAGCAATTCTATTTTTGAGCTTATTCATGTTGATCTATAAGCACCTTATACGTATGCTTTGACTAATGGAGGTCATTATTTTTTGACTATAGTAGAAAATTTAGCAAAAGTATATAAAATTTTCTTTTCAAAAAACAACAAACTACTTAAAACCATCAACAACTTCTTTAACTTGATAAAAAATAAATTCCATATGTATGTTCAGGTTATTAAAATATAAAATAGAACCTAAATCACTAATACTTCTTATCAGAACTTGTTGTCAAATCTTGGTATTATTCATTAGAGAATTTATGTATACACTCCCTAACATATAGGATATGAAGAGAAGCATAGACATTGCAAGTTACTAAAGTTATGATAAAATTTATTTGTTAAATTCTGCGGTGAAGTCATTCTTATGACTACATACCTCATTAAAAATCTACCTTTCTCTTCTCTCTCTTAAGAAAACCTTACAATATCCTCTTCCATAAAGAACCAAATTATTCTTCTTTTAGAACCTTTAGTTGTCTTTGTTCAACTATTATTCCTTACAAGGACAAATATGAACCTAAAGCTTTTGAAGCCATATTTGTTGGCTACTCTGTTAGATATAAGATATATAAATTGTATGATGTAGAATCTAAAAAGATTGTTGCTTCTAAAGATGTTATATTCTATGAACACATTTTTTCCTTATGAAACAATTATAAAAAGTGATCAATTTACTCCTTTTTACTTGTGGCTTTTTCATATACAATTACCCTCATAACCTATATACTGTAACTAAATTCTATTGAAATTCGTTCCTCAAACTGACCAAAACCTTGATGATACTATTCCACCTAAGTATCTACCATATAAAATTAGTTATATAAAAACCCATTAACTTTGAGATTCCAAGTCAAATACCCAACCTATAAACAAATTCTACTCAAAAAGGTAATGCAACAAAACACCAACCCCAATTGATACAAAAATTTTTCTCAAATAATGTAAAATCAATATAACCTTCAACTTCTATGGTGAGTAAACATCAATCATCACCCCAAACACCACAGATTTATACATACATTGCATCACTCAATATGCATGTGTGTGTGTTTGTGTGTGCGTGTGAATTTGGTTCTTTAATACTCGACATATTATCAAAAAAGGATGCACTCTCAAGCACATACAAAGACTTCAATAATGGCTTTAGAAGAGAATTAGACATAGGAGTTAATTGAATTGCCTCTTGGAAAGAAATCCATATAATGTAAATGGGTGTACAAAGTCAAGCATAGATCTGATAGCAATGTGGACAAATATAAGGCATGATTAGTGGAAAAAGACTATAATCAAGTTGAAGGAGAAGATTATCATGATAGTTTTCATCCGTATCCAAAATGATGATTGTTAGAACATTCTTAGCTAGTACAATAGCCAAGGTAGGGCATCTTCATCAATTAGATACAAACAGTTCTTTATTACATGGTTATTTAGATGAAGAAGTTTACATGATGCTCCCACAAGGTTATAATAAAGCAACACTTAGTCAAGTTTGTAAATTGAAGAGATCATTCTATTGTTTCAAACAAGCTTTAGATGATGGAACTAGGAATTTACTTATTAATTTCATTAATATGGATTTCCCTTTGGCTTATGAAAATTGTTTGTTTGTCAAAGGAAATGATCATAATTTGTTGACATTGATTATCTATATAAATTCTATCTTACTTGTATGTGTATCAAAATATGATATTATTGCTACAAAGAAGTTCATCAAGAATGCACCATAAAAAATTAGGACCAGCTAAATATTTTATGGATTTGGAACTAGTTAGATCAACTAAAAGAATGTAAATTAGTTAGAGAAAATATGCACTAGATTTTCTAGCAAATGTGGGACCCACATATATAAAAGCTAAATTAAATTCTCTTCCTAAAATTCAAAAATTCAATTTTGATGATGCTCCTCCACTTTAAGAACTGGATAAATATATAAGATTAGTTATAGCACTTTGAATTCATTATAGCTAACATTACAGGCTTGGACAGCAGTTGAGTCAATTTGTTCATTCCCCTATTAAACTTCTTCAGAAAGTAGTTATCCATGTGCTTAAATACCTAAAAGGTTGTCTTTCAAATATTTTTTTCTTCTTTGTTTCATCCTCATTCACTCTTACTACTTATTATGATACACATTGGGCAGCTTGTCCATTTACAAGGTCACTTACAGATTATTGTATTTTTCTGAGTTCCACTTTAGTTTTCTTAAAAAACTAAGAAACAACTTGCAATCTCAAAATCATTTATTGAAGCTAAATATATGAGCATAGGAGTTACATTTGTGAGTTTTAGTGGCTTACCTATATTTTACAATATTTGGAAATTCCAATTTTCCTTCCTATATCTCTCTATTGTGATAATCAACAAAATTATATATTAAATCTAATCCAGTGTTTCATTAAAAGATTAAACAATTATATATTAAGGTTGGTTTCATTCATCCTTAGTATGTTTCTTCCAAAAATCAATTAGTTGAGCTTTTTACTAATTCTCATTAATACTACACCATTACATATTGTATTATTCAAGTTGAGGTTATGTGATTGGAACCAAGCTCCAACTTGAGGGGGGTAAAGAATATATAAAGCAACAATTACTAAATGATGCTAGAAGAAGTTAGAAAAAGATAGGTGTTGGGAGCTGAAGCTTAGAAGAAGTGAAGTGCTAGCAGCTGGAGTTGAGTTATGTCATGTATTTTTAGATTAGTTATAGTTAGTAAAAAGTTGTTTGGCTTAGTGGTTTTCTGTTATACATATGAGTAGTATGCAATTTATTTTAAAGTTTGGATCTATATATAGCTAGTTGATGTATAAAAATCAATTGGAATTAATGAAGTTTTAGACTTTATACAAGAAGATTGAGATTGCCTCAGTTAAATATAAATTACAAAATTACAAAAATTCCAATTACTAATAATGTGCAGGTTCTATGATATCGAACACCTAATTAGCATTCCAAACTACTTTTAAGATTATACACTATTAAAAAGCTAAATAATTCTATTTAATATTTCTTAAATAAGTTACAAGGAAATATACATAGGAAAGGATCCTTAGATTATCTCCCAGAAATTAGGGAATATACACAATCATGTAACTAATTTTAAGATATAAATAAAAACACAATCAATTAATCAAATAACTATTTAATAATTAGTTCCTATTAAAAGTGCATAAAGACCATTACTTCCCCTCACGGTGGTGAATGAATGTGTTTCGTTTCCAACTTACTAATCAAGTCTTCAAAGGTTGTACAAGGCAATCCTTTTGTCAAAACATAAACTATTTGCTCCTTTGATGTGATGAAGGGGATGCATACCAAGCCACTATCTAATTTTTCTTTTATAAAATGTCTGTTAATTTTCACATGTTTAGTTCGATCATACTGAATAGGGTTGTTTATCATAGTATAATTTCATTAGACCTTCCCATATAATTTTAAGTCATTAAGAACTATTTTTAACTGAAACAACTTGCAAACCCCTAATGCCATAGATCTGAATTATGATCTTGGCATAACATTATGTTTTTTGCTGTTCTATAAAACAATATTTCCTCTCATAAAATACAATATTCTGAAGTTGGTCTTTATCCACAAAGGAACTTATATAATTTGCATTTGTGTAAACTTCCATTGTAATATTTTCTCCTCTTTTAAATAAAATTCCTCTTCCCAAACTACCTTTTAGATACTGTAGAATTCTGTATATAACCTTAAGGTGTACTTCTTTAGGGTTTTGCATAAATTGGCTTACCACACTTACTGAAAGGACAATATCATGAATGTGTTAAGTATATTAATTTTCTAACCAACCTTTCATAGGCTCCTTTTTCTACTGCTTGATCCTACAGTGCATCACTTAACGCAAGATTAGACTTAATTGAAGCAATCAATGGCTTGAATCTTAACCTTCTTGTCTCTTTTAACAAAGCTAACATATATTTTGTTGTGAAATGAATATTCTTCAGCTTAAAGGTACAACCTCAATTTCTAAAAAACATTTCATCTTTCCCATCTTTTTAATATCAAATTCTTAAAAATATTTTTTCTTCAACAGTAACATCTCTTCATCATTTTAAGTGACCATGATGTCATCCACATACACCAATAACATTGTTATTTCCTGTGTCTTTAAGTGTTTGATAAATAGGGTGTAGTCTCTATGGCTTTGCTAATACCCCCATAAATCTTCCAAAACATGCTCTTAGTGATTGTTTTGGTTCATAAAGAGTCTTTTTTAATTTGCACGCCATTCCATTTGAGATTCAAAGGCAAGTGGAACTTTCTTGTATATTTGTTCTTCCAATTCTCCATGAAAGAAGGTGTTTTTAACCACATATTGATGTAAAAATCATGACAATATTCATTTTTGCTACTGGTGCAATTATTTCTAGGTAATCTATCTCGTAAGTTTGGGTATTAAACCTTTTGCAACCAAATTGACCTTATATCTTTCACCAATCCTATTATATCTATAATTATTGTGAATACACACATGCATCTAACCAATTTTTTAATTCTCAGGCAGTTCCATCAACTCTTAATTTTTATTTTTTTTGGGTGCATCCATCTCACTTTTCATGGCATTTCTCATCTCCTAATGCCTCGACCATATTTTTTATGGAATGAGAATGATATAAAGATTTTTAAGAAAGGTTTGGTGTTTTTTGAATAGGTTTTGATATGTCATAAACATATACAATGGGTGTTGTGTGAAGGTTCTAGTACCTTTTTTAAAGGCGATAAGTAGGCTTAAATCACTAAGTTCAACTTGTGAGTCAAAGTCAAGCTTGTCCTCAATAAGTTGATCAAGTTTGAAAAAAATAGTGGTAGGCTTAATTGGTTATAGGCAATGTCATCTTCAGCCAATGTGGTAAGTTCATGCTATTGCTTATACTGACATTTACTTTTTGGACATGCACAAATAAAACCAATCAAAATTGTCTTAGAGAGTTATCACTAAATTACATTTCATTTTGATCGATTTTTGAGGTTTGATTAATTGTTTGCACAGAACAGTACAGAAGACATAACAGAAGATAATGAGAATGACAATGAAGAAGAGGAAGATCAGGAGGAACATAGCAACGAGAAAGATAGTATCAACAATGATTTAACCCTTAGTATTAAAACATTAAAAAAAAAAAGATGAGCCTTGTAGCAATCGATAATGGTACTATTTTATGACTGAAAGATCATAGATTCAAGTCATGCAAATAACTTCTTTATAAAATATAAAGAGAAGACTGCATATAATTGATGACCCTTCCTTGACTCTCGCAAAGCGAGAAACCTTACACCCTGAGACAACACTTTATTAGACATACATTTTCTTGTTAATAACACTTTAACAAAGAGTATAAAGAAAATATGCAGACAGAAGTCAAATATTGCCAGATAAAAGGAGCTAGGGGATCTTGTAAAGAGAACCATTCTCAAAGTTCCAGTCATGTTGTAACCATTCTTCAACACAATAGATTTTGTTCCCAGTCATGCTGGAACCACTATTGATTCATAATATTGAAAATCACCAACTTTTCTCATCCCGGGAGCATGTTATATTGATAGAATCATGCTGTCTTCGTTGTTCCATGCTTAAAGGGGAAAAAATGTATCAATATTCAATATTGCCGGTATCAAAGTTTTTAAGAGACAAAGTACTTTCTTCAACGTTTTTAACACATCAAACAGAACTAAACTAGTAGTTTTGCGAAAAGAAACAATTAGGCTGCTATATAGTTGTGAACAAGACTGCTACAGTTAATAGTAACAAAGAAAATCTTGTGCAAAGCACTGGCAATAGAATTTGAAATATGTTCATAATCCATCTCACAAGCTGTTACGAGAATCAATTCTTCATTGCACAACTCCAGAGTTCCTCTCATTTAGGGAGATTTTCGAAGAATCTCTTCAGTTGGTATCTCAAATGTTGCTCCAGCATGTTCTTTACCGGGCTTAACCTCTGCGCCAGTCAGTATCAGCATTCACGATTAAGTTTGCGTTACAGAAATTTGGCTAATCACACACAAATGCTTATAGAAATATTAGAGATCATCGTTATCCCCATATATTATCAACTAAAAGGTAACAATTCTAGAGCCTAATTATCAGAAATTTATATGTAAACAGGTTTAAGGAACATTAATGATACTATCAATCTGAATCGACACGCCTACAAAGTGCCATTACCAAGTGCCCAACGAGTGCATCTTAACAAACATGAGGGGTGCGAATAGTCGGTAGCTAGACGCGAGCATAAAAACAAGCAGAAAAGAGAAGGGGTTGATACGCAAATGTCAAATTACCGTAGCCTCCGCGTTCATTGAGTTTGGCTTGGACGATCACGGTGGATATGAAATGGGTGGCTTCACGTGCCTCTTCCAATAGCCTTTGGATGTCGCTGGCGGAGGTCACATGACGATTCTCCTCGAACTTCTTCCTAATCTCGCGGGCTGATGCCTTGAGCATCAAATCGTCGCCGGAGAAGGAATTGCGGGTGGCTCTTATCAGCGCTCTGTATGCGCTTAATGCTTCTCTTCTCATCATCTGTCTTCCTCTCAAAGCCGCAAGATGCAGCGCAACACTAGTATAAATAAAAGGGCACTGGCTAAACTACGTCGTTTCTGGCAAAGAAGAGAAATGAGTAGAGAAGTGGAAACAGTAGTAAGAAGGGTGTATATTGTTTATGGTCCGTCCATCAAGACAAGAGTGCAAACAAAAATACCACCATAATACGCAGGAGCAAAAGAAGTTGTACAGTTGAAAAATGAGAGCCATGAATCCCGTCAAAGTGAATGAGCAAAATATAATGTTGAGATGTGACAACTTATTCAACCATTCTGCAATCATGCTTCTTGCGGCGGCTTCTGTGAATATGATGGGCTTTTTTATCAGAGAAGCTGTTCTCTCCAACACTGACACCGTCCACGTTAGAATCTGTATCTGCTCCTGGAAATGGGATAACGCCATTAGCATGCATTCTAAATGAATGGACAATGGCAGATTAGGATTGATTTCTAATCGACAGAGATAAGGAAGGCAGATCTTGTTTTCTTTCAAGAGCATTATTTCACACACACACACACACAAAAATGATGCTACTTCCAATCCAAAATCTAGACTGCTATATATGTAGAACACCAACTTTTTAGAGCCCAAAACAAAAGTAAGAGGGAAGGGAAAAGAATTAAACCTCCATAATGATTGCCCCAAAACAACAATCTCGAATCATCCTCCTCTTCCTCAACCTCATCTCCATACCCAAACTCCGCATCTCCTCTATACCCGGGTTCACTTCCGTAACCAGATTCGTTCCCTTGAGGATCAAAATTACCAAACTGCCCACACCCGACCATATAATCTCTCTCCTCTCTCTCGCTATAATTCTTGGCTTCACTCACATCCGACGCCCAATTCGCATCCCCATTCCCAAACAGCTCCCCACTCGAGTCCGTCCCCATTGCCAACGGGAAATCGGAACACGTCCCGGGAGCAGCCGAGGCCCCAACGGAGCTCCGGCCAGAAACCGAGCGGGATCCTCGGCGGCGGCAGCGCTTGCGGTCCAAGAGCCTGAAGCTGGGTCTCTTGTAGGTGGTGGGGGGCTTATCATCGTCGAGAAGGGAGAGCTTTGACATGTCTATGAAGTCGATGGAGAAGGAGGTTGTGCGATTGGAGAGACATGGGCGCTTGGTCAGAGAGTGGGAGTGAAGAAGAGTGGTACTGGTAGAGGTAGCTGTTGTTCGATGGGGTTTCGGAGGATCGGAGTCTAGGGATTGGATATGGAATGGTCTCCATGTATTGAGATGGAGAGTGCATGAGTCGATTGAGTGGCGGGAATCTAGGGTTTTGTTAGACATCATGAGAAAGATTGTCGGAAACCCAAAATGGGTTTCTTCTTTAAGTTCTGGGGTCGTTTCAATATCTTACATAGTTTAATTTGCATTTAAAATAGGGAGGCAAACAATGTACGGACTTTGAGTGAATTGGACGTACATGAATGAAGAATGGGGAAAAGATACGGAGAGAGAGAAAGAGATACTTTGGCAGAGGTAGAGCCTTGCGAGCCAAACACTTAATTCAGATCTCTTTTTAATTTTATAGTGTTTTATTTTATTTTATAAATTTTAATTATTTATTTATGCAAATTTTGCATTTATTTATACAAAATTTATGTAAATTTTACATAAATAAATAGTTAAAATTTATAGAACAAAATTAAAAAAATTAGATAAAAGATCTTAACTGCTTGAAACCCGGCAATCTTAAAAAATGAGCGAAAGGTCTCACTCTGGCCCACTCGTTTTGTTTGTTTCTGACTTTATTTATGATAACGTGGATACACTTTAATAACAATAATAAGTTGCAACACCATTTGCAGTCTCAACCACAAGGCACTGCCAGCAGAAGAACAACACACCTAGATGTTCCAATTTATCAAAATGATCCTCGGCTCGGCGACATGAGTTGATTTTGTTAAAAAAGCTGCATAAAATCAAACTGCATTAGGATCCAGTGTTTTACGAAATAACTCAAGAGAACATGAATACACTCCCTTCAAAAAACTCATTTGCCAATTCAAAAACAACTGGGCACGAGGGATTTGGGTGATTCAATATAAATCTAATGCAGAACCAAGTGAGGTTATTTCCTCGATTCCTTGGATATCATGCAGGAACTTTCTATAGGTGGCTGCATAATTGCCAAACTGAATTTCAGCAGGTGGATGAACATCAAAAACATAACAGATTGGCTTTGATGTCAGCATCGGTTTCCTGGTGGGAACAATATCAGAAAAATGCCCAAAGCTTGCTTCATCAAATGGGAAGGATTTTCTCAGGACAAAGAAGCTCTCTCTGCCCAACTTCTCCACCTGAAAAATTAAACACATGCCTTCAGATTGATTCATCCCCACAAAGATGTAAGAAAACAACATCAGTAATGCATAACCAAGGGGCACACAAATGTGGAAACTACGTCGTTCAGTGCAACATGGTAAACAAAATGTGAGCATGCAAGAAATCTAACACCCAATATTGACAGTGATGCGCAAAGAATGTTCCGCTGGAAACTATACCTGTAGTTGTGAAAACCTAATATTGTTCATGGTCAGGATAAGTTGAACATCAAACAAGTCATCGGATAACATTCTGTGGGCCAAAGACTTGAAAAATTTCTGGACAAGAACCTTTTGCCTGTTCAAATCTTCAGCATAGCTTTCTAAGTTAGCTAGCCATAATATGCATTTCAGTTTACTCCATGGAATGCGGTTCTCCTTTGCTCCGGAAACAATCGTCTGGTGTGGGTCTGGAATGCCCCATAAAATACTCATACCAGACAATGAAGGGTCATTAATTGTGGTTTCTGACATACAAGTTGTCGTAATTATTTTGCATGGATCAAAGTGGCAAGCAACTTTAGAGCATAATTGTAATCCAGTGTCATCCAATATAAGGATGTACCCATCAGAAGATGTTGGGAATAACTGTAGAAGGGAATTAGAACTTGCAAAATCATCTTCAGGTAAAGAGGGCATTGTGATTGTTGATGATGCCCTCGAATCTAGATCATGAGAGAAGAAGCACGCTTCTCCATTTCGACAGCCCTGCAGATCCACTTCCATAAGCATAATAAACGATATAAACAACAAGGAAGACATCAAACTAAGAGGCAATCAGAAACTAGTCCCCACTTATTCCCAAAACACAACAGTGCCAAATAGACGGTTGAACATGCGGCTCTTCTCCAACAGCTGACTCCTAATTGTTCTTCTGAGTAACCATATCAATACAGAAAGAACTAAGCTTCATTTCAAAAGGTTAAGGACCAATACACATACATCTCAATTAGCATAAATTTTATCTCCCTGCAGCACTGCAGCTGCATATTTTATCTCCATAAAATGATAGCCAAAAACCTACCTAACTTTTAAGAAAATTTTCACGATGAAACATCTTTCACTTAGCACAGGTTTTTGGTAAACAGAAAAGGTAAATGACCTAAAATAATTTCACATAAAATTGAAGTCCAGAAGTGGAAATACCTGTAGAGTGAAAAAGAATTTGCATGCCGGACTTTTTGCTTCAGAAGAATGAGAAAAGGCACACCGATCGCCATTCTTGCAAGATCCATTCGCAAAAAATACACATAAAGGAGTTGCCCCATAGGTGATAGGCACACTTTTGTTAACGTCATTGTATTGATCATTCCATGTGCTTTCAGAATTTTGGAATCTTATCTATTTTTAACATGAAAAAATTCCAAAGAATTATTAGCAAGAAAATGATAACCAAATGAAGGGGAAATGTAATTTTACCTCTGTGATAATTTTGGTAAACTTTTCAGCCAGATCAATTTTTCCAAAATGACCAGAATTCACAAATGGTACAGCTAAGCATTTTATTGTCTCAATAGATGGCTCAGTGTTCTCATCATCTTCAGCAACAATACCCATCGTCTCATTGGGTTGACAAATTAGTTGGCATGTGTGCAAGAACTCACAAGGATCATAATAGCTTGGCAGGCCATCACATCTACCGAGAAATTCGGGCCGAAACAGGTGCACTGAATTTAGTATATCTTCATCTGGAAAAAAAAAGAGAGAAACTTAAGAATAACCCAGGAAGGAGAAAAAGGAAAAAAAAACAAAAGCAAATCTAATTTGAAATGAATCTTTCAAAAAAAATCTAATTTGAAATGAGGTTTCACATAGGTAGCTAAAAATGTGTATGAACCCATACAGCGCTCTGCGACATGATGTAGTGAAGACCGGACAAGATTATGGAAACAGCACCATTCCTCTTCAATCGTAGGTAGAAATAATGTTGTATCTTCCATTTGTTTCACCTCTAAAACTTCTGTCAAGTATTCAAGGCGATGCTTGTCCTTCAGAGCAAAGAACAAATATCAAACATCAAACATCAAACATCACAAAATCCCTTAAAGCAAAGCACATTGTTCAGTGAGAAGAGTATTCCTACAGCAGGGAGAAGAAAGATATTGTTTTACCTTGAATACATGTTGCCAAAATTGATATGCATAAAAGTTCCCCAACAAAATCATCTCTTTTTGACCTATTTTCAAATTGCTGTCACAAGTTCCACCAAAGTGATGGCCTGCATACTCTGTAAACTGAGGTGGAGAACTGATTTACCGTAAGTACATCATTTTTGGAACAGCCAAATGTATAAAGGATGTTATCATACCAGATGCTTCTGACCAAATGGACGAAGAATCGGTAGAGGCAGTGTGTCCATCAATATGCCAAGCAGAATGCCTTCACGCAGTAATCCAACATCTCCAAATTTTAGCACTAGTCTAGAAGCATCAAGTGTCAAGGACAAGCTTGCAAGCAAGCGTCCATAAAATGTAGGCTGATACCGGCCTCTTGCAGATTGAACTAATGCATCCATTTGAACAAGCAAGTTTATTGCATCTTCAATAACCTCAGGATTTGGGGGGTCTAAAGCCTTCTGCAATAACACTAGCATCATAATTTCATAATTAGACTGTGCATAATCCTTTTTTTTGGGCTGGGTACATACAAGTCACGCAAAAATGTTCAAATTAATCTTTAAGGCCAGTATAAAAAATGGAAGGTAATATCTATTGATCACACAGACTAGATTTTTAACACTCTGCCTTCATCACATACTTATATATGCATATAGATTTCAGATGCATACAATAAAATCAAGATAACAACAAAACTGATAGAACCCCAATGTTTAAGCCTATGATGGATAAGGTAAGCCGGGACAAAGGATAAGAGGGCAACACAGAAATTACAGTAATCTAGAATAGGTTCAAATACTGTTCTAAGAACCTGACTAAATTACAAAAACAACTAATGCAACTGGATTTTTTAATAAGCTGATCATGCAAATATAGTCATAACTCATAAAAGACTAAAAAGCATAACTATAAAAGGACACGGTGTCAATCAGACCCAACTTGGAGTATCTTTAGTCAAAGGGTGATTTGAAACATTCTTGCCCCATCACTAAACATAAAAGTTGAGTGTACGGTTTGCATCAAATATGAACATCATAGGCATACATTTGGGATCGTTTATAGCTCTTGATTCGGCACAGCATATCAGAAGCAGTTGTTGACGCAGTGACAACTTTAGTATAGTTGGCGACTCAAACTCCTCAAGCTTATTGAAAAATGATCTTGTAACCAATCGATAAATGTGGCCATCACAAGTTCGACCAGTCCTCCCTTTACGTTGATCAGCCTAAAAGATAATTTTAATAATTAAGCGAAAGAAATCCTAGAATTGGACCCATGTGTAATATGCTCTCAATACCTGAGATTTAGAAATCCAAACAATCTCAGTTGAGTCCTGCTTACTGGTATTGTCCCAGAAAACTTGCAAAGATCGACATGAATCAATCACATAGGCTACTTGAGGTATGGTCACAGATGATTCAGCAATATTTGTTGCCAGTATCACCTAGCAAAATACAAGTGAAAATGCGCAATGTTGGTAAGATTCAGAATTACCTACCATCGACCAAAGGAGTAAAGGTCTCAAAATTATTTGCAAACGGCAGGGATCTAGTAGTTAATATTTAATTCCAGAATCTGTAACATTCTATTGCAGTATGCAGCCTAGTACGTAACTATGTAAGACCCACTGAACATGCTTAACCCAAAAAAAAAAAGAAGGATCATCACCGAATAGATAAGTTACAAGAGGCCATTGCAGAAGAATGCAAATTTCTTGTAAGACAAGGGCAAACCAGAAATTAAGACATTAGCCTCAATGTTATCTTGAACACATTTTAGTCAAGATAAAAGTTCGAATCCTGTTTCCTAACATGAAATTGAAACTATGCAATCATAAGGATAGAAGCGTACCCTACGGTGGGTTTTCAAGACTTTCATAGCCATGAGAGCTTGTTCGATGTCAATGCTTCGATGTAGGATATGAACCTTGAAAGATGAACTAAGAGGCAGCAAACGGAACCACTGCTGCTCCAAGTCAAAGTATGTTGGAAGAAAAATCAAAATGCCCTTTTCAATGTCTGGTTCATGTTCATGAATGTGCATAACCAAATCATAAATAAGCTTATGCACTTCAGGTTTCATATCAGCAGCAGCAATACTAGGGCTATATCCTGAACAATATTCCGAACTGATTCCAAGCAATTCAGATACCTAGTCCACCCAAAAAAAAATAATAATCATTAGCAACATTATCAGAAATGCTATCACATAACAAGTCAGAATGCTCCAACACTGCCTCTTAGGTTTATCATGTGTTTCAACTAAAATTGCAACAAAATATTCATATCATATCCTACAACATTTTAGGAAATTAGGCACAAAAAACATTTTAAATAGCAATGTTGCACAACTGATGTAATTGCTAAGCTTCAGTAAATCAAATATGAAATTGAAGAACGTGATTTAAATCATTCAAAATTGTGGCCCCTCTCTAAGAAATTTGAGTTGGATTACCCATACAAATTCTTTTCTAAATAAAAGAACAGAAACAAACCAAGTAAGAGTTATTGCCTGCTCAAGATATGTGACTCTCCGTTGAAAAATGGCTTGCTGGGTTGAACTGGGAATTGCAAGCACTTGAACTCTTTCATCCCTACCAAGATCTTTAAAGTAGTCCCGGTATCTTGATATATCAGCAGTTGCAGACATCAATATCACCCTGAGAATGCAAAAAATTTAGCTAAATCTTAAGGAGCACTATTCGGAGACTCAAAATATGGTATGTCCTATATATGACACAATAGCACATTACATGTGCTAAATTTCGCATAACAGAATGAGAAGTGAAATTCACAAAGCCTTAAAGTTCAAACTCACCCACACTGAACTTTAAAAAATAAAAAGTATTAATACAATGGCATATTGGATAGTAAGATCATACACAGAAGTAGGAGGCACACCTGAGATCTCTGTTCTTTAGTAGAAACTGTTTCACACAAACAAGAACAAGATCAGACTCAACCGATCTTTCATGCACTTCATCAAGAATGATAACCTTGTACTTGAGAGCACTTGATCCTTTATCTCGCATTTCATCCAACACCACTCCAGCTGTTTTAAAGACAATCTTTGATCTGCAAAAATAAAGATTATACCGAAATATAAAACATAAAGTCCTTGAAATTAAAAAGGGAGGGGGTTTATTGAGGCGGTAGTAAAGCAAAGACATGGGAAGAGGGAATCTTTAGATAACAAACTCAAGTACAAATCAGTTATTTGCATTCAAGTACTTAATCATGTCCTGTGAAGAATAAACTTAAATAATGTTGAAACCCGAACCCAACCATACACCTCGCACATTTTTTTTTAATTTCTTTGCAAGGTAGTGAACTGTATCCAAAATAAGTACTAGCCTCTGGCTAACACCCTTTTCCCAAGAAGAGTATCAATAACAGTCTGATTTCATTGATTATAATTAGCAGAAAATATTTTGTACCCTACAAAGAGAAATGCATGCCTAAATGATTTATTCCAGAACCTCAAAATATAGGAACTGGAGAAACAGAATTTCTGCATTTTCCATACATATGCAGCCCGGAAGCTGGTCATTTGCTAATCATTCTAATCAAAACTTTTTCTGTGAAGTGGAAAGTATTTAGTAAAAAATGGTGTTTGAAACAGGACAAAGGAAATGATAAAATGGACACAGAAAATCACTTGAATAGCTCCAAGTTGCTAGAAAAGAATGTCTTAAAACCAAGAGAAATTGTGTAGAAAGCCACCTTGGTGATAAAAGCTTGGAATGCCCTATGTGGTATCCAACCTCCCCTCCCAATTCACAGTTGCGAGCTTTAGCAACTACTTTAGCGATGGCAACAACTGCAAGTCTCCTTGGCTGTGTACATAGAATGGGCTCCATGTTTTTTTCCAGGAGAAACTGGGGAATTTGAGAGCTCTTTCCTTCAAAACAAAAATGGGTATAATTAAAATGTGAAACAAATTACACACAACATCAGAAGAAGGTTGAATATTGGTAAAGCTCGTAAGAATAATCATAACAACAGTCGTAGAGAAAATAAGCTAACATAGAAATTTCATTTTACTGTTCATTTCATAACTCCTACCTTGCGCCTAAAAGCACGCAACACATCACAGTATTATAATAACAAACCAACGGAAAATATCAACCGCACCAGATGATTCAGGCAACATTCACTCGGAGGGTAACGTACGGAGAGCAAAAACTAAAAAGAAATTACAAGGTGAACAGCGCTTCTCGAAGAGTCCTTACGTTCTTTCATTAGACAAACAAGACTAAACGACTTACGATGAAGAAGAAAAAAGAAACAAATGACGGTTCAAACTTGATCCTCACGAATAAAGCTAAAAAGCAAGAGAATAAGGAGCAAAAATGGAGTGAGAGTACCGCAACCAGTCTCGCCGACGATGAGAGTGACTCGATTTTCCAGAATTTTGTCGACGATCTTCTCCTTCATAGACATTATCGGCAGAGACGCGAAGTTGGACTTGGACGGTTCAAAAGTAGCAGAACTTGAAGAGCTAAGCGAATGTGTCGGAGAAGTAGGCGCCATCTTTCCCAAACGCTAGAGCTCGTGCAAGCAAACTCTAGCACTCTCAAGTCTTGCTCTCTTCTTCTTCAACTGTGCGGAGAGAGGGAGAGGCAACGCAGATGATTTGCTACCACTTTTGGGTATATGAGCAGAGCAGAGCTGACTTTGGCTATCTCACACCTCAGTCGATCGTTCACTGTGGGAGAAATCACATACGGTATGGGCTACACTACATGTGATCGGGGAGAGGCTAACGTGTTCAATGTTGTATGCAGCTCAAAAGTCGAGTGATTCCTTACTCGCTTGCGATTTAGAGGCTAGGTACGTGGACGCGATGCAGCTGATTGGCTAACGCGAATCCTTCTTCCGCAAGTTAACCGTACAATGTCCTTGAAATTTCTGAGAATCTTTGTTATGGAGCCCATGCCAATTCTTTATCGTGTGGACTGCTTTGATGACTTGGACATTGGACGGTTGTGATCTCGTCTACGCAAGGTCTACACGGTCAGCGTGTTAAGTAGCCGGGTCAGGTTGCCTCTCCGGCTAAGGCAGTGACCGCTTCAGGAAAGAAGATTATTAAGCACCCCAAGAAAAAAGGGGAATGATTGGAACGACAAATATTTAAAAACAAAAAAACAAAAAAGTTGCCAAGTTAATCTATGTACAAAAAAGGGACATGATCACGTTTGAGAAGCCAGGATGATTGAAGGAAATAACAATGTGGTCATTTTGATACGTATCAGAAATCAATAATCCTTCAAGGATACGATGACAATGTAATCTTTTTCATTTAAGGAAATCTTCAAGTTGATAAGCCCAACAAGAATTTGAAAAGTCAACAAAGATTCCATCGAATTATTTAATAAATTTAAGTCGTATTAGAATTCAATCATTTTCATAATTTCATTTGATCCCATTGGATTAGGAATATCTGATAAATGTTCATGTTTTCAAAATCATTAGTTATTATCATTTTAAAAAGAAACGGTATTTAATGTCTAAAAGATTCAATTGATATGAGATGAAATTGGATAAAAATTAAATAAAATTTAAAAATTTAAAATTTGATTAAAAAAATTATTCTTATTAGCTGAATAATTTTAAGTTTATTTGAAAAAGGAGTATTAAATAAAAATTTATTTATTTATTTTAGTTTATAAGAACTTATTAATTTATAAAAATTGATCGATTAATTAATAAATTTATTAGTTTTTAACAATAAGAGTTATTAAAATAAATCAAACAAAAAATTGAAAACCAAATTGAAAAAATATACAATTCAAAGTTTTTATAATTGAGTCGATTGAGTCGATTGAGTTTTTCAATCATTGCTTATTATCATACCCATACATCTTATTGTTTTGTATACCAAAACATGAGTGCTTTATCATATAGGTCTTGTTTGGTAAATAACTGATCAGCTATTTTTCGACGGATTGAGATGTATTTAGTTGTTTGACTATATATATATATCAAACCATTGATAATTATATTTGATAATCAACTTATTAAGTTGACAGGTTGAACCTAATATGTTATTTTTAGAAACACTTTTTTAAGGAGCGTTTTGCTTCAACGATTAAGAAATTAAGGGACAAAAAGACAATTATACTCAAAAGTTTTTACAAAAGAGAGAGGAGAGAGAAAGATTAAAAAAGATAGAGATAAATAAGTATAAAATGTAAATTCAATTTACTCAAAGTAAAAAATACTTTAGTTTATTACCAAGTTGGAATTTTTTAAATAAAATTTTGCGATTCATATCAATATCATTATTTTTAAAAATTAGTTTATTTTTAATTAAATAAAATAAGTATCATTAGATTTAGTATTATACAATACAAAAATCACTATCAAATTATTTTATACCAACCAAAATTTTCTATAATGATACATTCAAAGATTATGGTGGGCAAGAAAGTTTCTAAGTTACATTCATTGTACTTATTAATACTTAGATTAAATTTTGTAATTATGAAGAATTTAATTTAAAATATTTTTTATTTAAATATTTTTAAATGTAAAAATGTTTCTACAAATGTTTGTTGTGTCTAAAAAATTATTTTATTGTTATTTTTAATAGATAAATTTATTAAAAATCTTTTTTTAGTTTTAGTTATAAGATAAGACTAATTTTATTAAGGGATTATATTTTCATATAATTAAAAATAAGTTTTATGCTCATTAACTACTACATTTTTTAGTTTAGTTTCTGTTTTCTAATGTTAATTTAAATAATTTTTTATTTTGAACATAGACAAATATGTTTTAATTTATTTAATTTTGACTGATTGACTGAATCAAATTAAAGTATATGCATAAATTCTTATGAGAATATTTAAAGAAATACTAAGATATAATATTTATATCCTTATAAATCTTTTTTTGAAGATCATGCCTTCATAAGTCATTTTATATATAAACAGTTAATATTAAATAATTAATTTTATCAAATATCTTTAAATAAATAACTGATGTTATCGACTGGTCAAATCCGTTATATTAATCCACTATCAACTAACAGTTAATACAATCCGCTAATTGCCAAATAGGACTATAAATTCTTATTTAATTATATTTTGGACTCAATTGCATAAGTTGTGCGACTTACCAAACATCATCTAACGTGGATTAATACATCACATTCATGATTGATTGCTCATATAAGAAGATGCATGTTAGAACATTCTTTTATTTTTAATAAATATCATATTTGTAATTATTATTTGTAACGTGCACGTAATAAATTTATACAATTTAAAAATTGTGTTATAAATAATTTTAATGATATTTTATAATTTTAATATATAATAAAATATTTATTAAATCAATAATTCAAAATTAAGTGACAAATTGGTCAAAAATTTTAAAACAATTTGTACGAGCAATACATTATGCTATTATTTTTTTTATATAAAATTGGATCTTTCATTAATCAAATGTAGGGTAATAATCCCAAACCTTAACAGAGGCATACAAATAAGAGCGTCGAGCTAACTCGTGAGCTTCGACATTATAGTGCCTACTTACCCAGTGTACTAAAAAATCAGTTTTATGCTTAAGAATACCTAAACAATCATCTATAATTTTACCAAAATCAGAGGAGTCTTCCATTGGTGATTGAAGGGAGTAAAATACTTCATGAGCATCCATTGCAATAAAGAACGGTCCATAAAGGTGCTGATCAGCCCAGGACAGAAAAAGATCAACAAGCGATAGCTTCTGCTATCTTAGGCTCAAAGACTCCATGGCGCAAACCTGAGATAGCAAACTCAATGTTTCCTGCTCTACTTTTGACTACTGCTCCATACCCACATTGGTTCATGTGGGGGAAGATTGCTGCATCTACAAAACAACTCCACTGCCATGAAGCTCCTGCTTGTGGATCACTGGCATTAGTGGCGTCTGATGGGGGAGAGCAGGTAGACCTACACGAGACAACAAAAATTGTGTTATACAAGCCTCGTGTTGTTGTTCAGGTTTGAAGGAACAAAGCTGTCGTCCCTAGGATCTGCGAGCAAGGTGTAATCTTGGCTTCCCAAACATGTTTATTATGGCAGCACCATAGTTGCCATAACAACATACAAGCATTCCTCATTATATTCACAGGGACAGCCTTGGAAATATTATAGATACAAGTAAACATGGTCGACCCAAAGGATCTAAAATCCAATCCAAATTCAGTCCAAATCTCTCTCGGGACAAAACAACCCATAAAAATATGGAAGCAATCTTCATTGCCTCCACAGTGGCCACAACTTGAGTCAATATCTATGCCTCTTCTAAAGATTCTCTCTTTGGTAGGAAGAATGTCCCTTAAAAGTCTCCACATGAATGTTTTAACTTTAGGAGGGATATTTAAGGCCCACAAGAAGTTCCATATCTCATCTCGCTCATCATAAGGTCCCTTTTTCAAAGTAAGGGTTTGTAGTAACCAGACTTAACAGTATAATTCCCCCTCCTATCATAGTTCCATAGCAATTTATCGGGCCTACTCCTCAAGCCTAATGGGATCGTCAAAATAGAATTCACATTCGCCTTACAGCATACCTCGTGAAGCTTTTCTACATCCCAATCACTATTTTCCCAATTAAGGAAAACATGAACCATCAAATTATAATCTCGAGGCCCTGGACCTTCAAGCAATCTAAAGTTTGAGTCCCTAGGTATCCATGGGTCCAACCAGAAATTGGTTGACTCCCTATCTCCTATCCGAATTCTAGTCCCTAATTTAAGCACTTCTTTGGCTTGTAAGATACCTCTCCATGTGAAACTTGGGTTAGATCCCAAACCAACATTCATGTAGTTCCCTCTAGGAAAATATTTAGCCTTGAACACCCAAAAAAAGAGAGTGTTGGAGTCTGTAAGCAGTCTCCAACCTTGCTTAGCTATAATTACTAAATTAAAACACCTTAAGTCTCTAAAGGACATACCTCCATCGGCTTTGCTATCACACATTTGGTCCCAGGATATCCAGTGAAGATTTTTTCCCAACAGAATAAGTTCATGATTTTTTGCAATTCCTCACAAGTAGATTTTGGAATCATAAACACACTCATACAGTAAGAAGGAATGGCCTGAGCAACAGATTTTAAGAGGACCTCCTTACCAGCTCTTGATAAAAATCTATTATTATAGGTATTCACCCTATGCCATAGTTTATCTCTGATATAATTGAAAGTACGTTTCTTGCTTCTCCCAATAAAAGATGGCAGCCCCAAATATTTCCCCTGATCTAATGGGATGTAAACCCCAAGGATATCGAAGCATTTTCTCCTCTCATCAAGTATAACATGAGGACTAATCAAAATGCTCGATTTTTTTTATAATTGATAGACTGACCTGAAGCTGCTGCATAGTCCTTCAAAATGCTCTGAATGACACCGCATTCTATCTCAGAGGTAGTAAAAAAGAGCAATGAATCATTGGCAAAGAATAGGTGAGATATTCAAGGTCCTTGAGAGCTAGCCCGACAGTTATGAATGGAACCTCGTCTCTCGGCTTGACTAAGGAGGCAAGATAGATCTTCTGCACAAATAATGAAGAGGTAAGGAGAAATAGGATCCCCTTGACGGATATTTCTACCGGGAATAATAAGGCCAAGCTCACTCCCATTTAACAAAATCAAATACTTGACATTCCTCACACAAAGCATCATCAATTTGATCCACCTCGCATCAAAGCCCAAAGAAGTCATCATAGATTCAAGGAAGCCCTAATCTACTCTAGCATATGCCTTGGAGATGTCAATTTTCAACACAGCACTTCCCGACCCTCCTTTTTAGGCTTTCATCTGATGAATTATTTCAAAAGCAACTAACACATTATCAGATATTAATCTCCCTGGGACAAACGCTGTAGCACCCCCTTACCGTAGAGTATCCACCGAGACACCCGTAGGTCATCCCGGCACATATCCTACGATAAGAGAGCACTACCGACAACAACTCTAAACTCCCCATGGCATCACAATAATAAATCATTCATAA
>JAOSBK010000004.1:8508240-8522136 GCA_027568895.1 Erythroxylum shatona
TTTCAAATTATCAAACTCAATCTCAAATTCAATTGCTCAAACTCAAATTCAATCTCATTCATCAATAATTCAACAATCCAATATTAATACCATAATGAATCACAAGCCAATTTCCACCATTCAATAATCAACACTGTAAATCACCATTTCAAATTTAATTTCCAATCCACTTCCAATTCTAAAATGCAAAATGCCAAAATCCAATTCCAAATTTTCAATTTCAATTGAACTTCAACATTCACAAATGACAAAAATCAATCAACTTCACTTCAATATCCATTCGGATTTCTCATTTTCAGTCGAAATCAACATCCAAAATTTCCCCTAAATTCAACACAACAACACCAATTTTTAACCCCAAATCCACCATAATCCAACAACCAACACAATCAAAGAAGCAATCATTTTCAAATGCCATAAAAAATGAAACAAAATAAAAAACTTATACATCAAAACAATCGAATCTTCGGTGCCAATCCGGGTCAACGTCGGGCCAAAAGAAGAGAGATGGCGAGGAGGACGAAGGAAAAGGCGGCGAGGAGGAGGAGAGGGCTGAGGTGAGGTCAAACCGTTGAAGCCTCGGAGGGAGAAAGCAAACCAACGGTCGAAGACTAGAAGGAGGAGGACTGGAGAACTGGAGGAGATGTTGACAGTGAGGAGACAGCGAGACACCGAGAGAGAGATCGGAGAAGAGAGGAGGCAGTGACGTGCGTGGAAGAAGAGAGAAGAAGAATCCAGATCCAGATTCCAGAAGGGGGGGGGGTGTAATTAGAATTTAGGTTAAAAACTTTCGGAAATTACAAGTTAGTCCTTGCAATTTTCGAAAGTTACGGTATTGACCGGAGTTAATGGTTCCGGCCGGTACCGTCCGATAAACGTTGGTATCGACCAGTATCCAAGGCCGGTATCGGCGTTCAACGTTTCGTATCGTTTTTCAGACAATACCGGCCGTAACGGTACAAAATTCATAAGGTTGATTTTTTGGGATTAATCAATCTCCAACTTTATCTACTGTCGTTTTTAAATAATAATAAAAAGAACTATACGATAAAATTTGTCCAGATCAGCACGTGAACTCCTACCGTAACTAAAACAACGTACCAGATTGCACGTCTCTATTTGGACTGGGTGATGTCTGATACAGCTTCTGTGTATTTATCTTGTTTCTTTGGTTTTGGGCTTTTCTTCTACATACTCGTTTTCTGTTTATCTACTGTATAGTTTATCTGTTTATGCATGAAAATTCTCTATTTGCAGTTTTGATCACTGGGTTATCCTCATCTGCTTCATGGCAAGATCTTAGGGTGGATTGGCTGTGGTAGTACCTGTTTGTACTAAGAAAAGAATAGAAGGAAGAGAGAGAATTTGTAAAGAAGAGAATAATTTTAGGAAAAAATGGTTGTTTTCTTTACTGATTCCTCAGGCCGTATATAGGCACAATTGCTCTGACAGTATCAACACGTGAAAAGGAAAAACAGAAAACAATTCTAACCGTTTAACTAGTAGCCAAATAAATAAGAATACTAAAATACCCCTCATATTTAATTAACTCGTATCAGGCTGTTAGTTCTGTATTTCAAAAATGAAATGTTGGCACTTTGCACTCCTTCCTAATGCAAAATTGAATATTTGTTGTGCATGAATTTCTGGCTGGAAACGTAATATTCTCGTTGCCAGGATCACATGCGCAAAGGAGGGGATGTCAGTTTTTCTGAAGTTTTCCGCGACGGTAGTGGTGAGACACAATGTGTTGCTTTCCTTATTATGGTTGTAACCCTAGGACATGAGCAGCAGTTTCTGATCTACCAATCCTCACATGTGAGCCTCTTTTCAGTTTTTCACAGGAGTTTGATGCATGCCATTTTTTTTCTTTTTTTGTTATCGCTCACTGTGATTGCAATTGCGTGAACTTATGTTTGGCATATGGATTTTAGTAATTCATCTTGTACCTTTGCGCTTGTAGTTTTAATTTATTAATGCAAAAATGAAAAAAAATGGTGTTTTTAACTGATTAAACTATCAGAGGTGAAGAAATTTACAGGTTAGCATTGTATTAACCAATTTCTTTTACATTGTTTGATTGTTTGGTACAACAAATTTCGGGCACCAAGGGAATTGTGGATTTAATTATGAAGACATGAAAAATGCTGTAAATTTTCCATTATTTTCTTGATAGTCTGTATGCATCAAAGAGCTTCATTGGCTATTCTGCTTTCTGCAACTTGAATTCTTGCCTTGCATTTGGTATTCTTTTCGTTACATTTATTTTTCTGGACAGATCAATTCTGAGTTTAGAAATGCATTTTTTCGGTCATATATTTGGGTATTATTCAAGTTTCCTCTCTTTCAGTCTTTCTCTCCCAGGTTTGGGTTCATGAATTGGCGTAAGTTATATTTAGGGAGTACGATTCCAAGAGAGACTTATGTAGGAGCCCTAGTGGCGGACGGTCTCGCTCAAGTGGCCGCAATGGCAGCCCTAGCCGTGGCCGTGGTCGAAGTTATTGTTGGAGCAGGAGCCAGAGGTTTGATTGAATAAATTAACAGTCATTTTAGTGGTTCTTGAGCTTGTAAATATTGCTTAGTCATGCCATTCTGTTGAAGCAAATCTTTAAGAAACAAATCTTCATGCCGTGCTCCTGTCAAGTCTAAATCAAGATCTCCAGGTTCTTGCTCTCGCTCTTGGTCTGCTTCAAAGCCACGATCTTTGTCAAGGTAAATTACATGCACCTATGCATTTTCTTTTATTTTGGATGATGCTTTTGTCAAATGCGTTTTGATTTGGCTCTTTCAAACAATAACCGTATATGAGACAGTACATGAGACATTTTTCAGTTTGTTTCTCATTTATCTAAAGGCCGTGGTTTAATTTAGGATAGTTTCATTGTTGTTGAATTGAATGGTCCGAAAAGTACTGAAATATGATAACTGGATACGCTACAAAGGACCCTGGCATTTTCCTGCGGTTATTGGGATTAATGTAGCCATATGCATTACGGTAGTGTTCCTCCTACCAAGTTATGAAGAGAGAGCAAGAGGAAAATGCTCCATGCCTACATCAGAAACTTGTATTAGCTATGCAAATCTTGTGCTTGCCAACTTCAGTGGGATTATGCAATTAGTGCAACTTTAATTTCTTACATGTCATAACCTAATTTAAATTGTTTTTGATTGTAGTTCTTAATAGTAGTGGTCGTGCATGAACTCTGCTTGGTTTTCCATGTGTTAACTGAAAAGCAAACCCAGATTTTAAAGCCATCATCATTCCGTTTCATTTTGTTATATGAAAATTGCCTTGTTTGATATATGCAGCAAACTGGGGATTGGATATTAGGATCTTGATGGGATATGGTTCAGTTCCTGCATATTGTATGCTGTTTTTCAGCTGGGAAGCTTCTAAAATCTTCACGATGTCTCTGTTTTAATGTATTTTAGTATCATATATATAAATGGGAGCTAGATTGGGACAGGAGATTAAGAATTGCAGTATAGAGGTGGATTTCAGAGAACTAAAAAGCTAGTGGATCTTGAGCCACAAGCAATGACCAGTAGGAACTGTCACTATAATTTTCTACTCCAACAATTGCCAAGCTTGTAGGACCTGCTTGCTGGGCGCCTTCGATGGGGTGGTGCAGTAGGAAAGCATGCTTCTGTTCCGTCCAATTTTTGATCTCGTGTAGACAATTTTTGATGTCTCAAATCTCCGAGAGCCTTGGTCTCTTGACGTGATGGCTTGTGTAGATGGAGTTGTGTCTGGTGCAGTACAGCTTAATTATACCTGCCTTAGTAAGAAACGAATATGTTATTTCATGTTTTAGATGATTTAAAAAGGGTGTATGCTACCAACAACCTACAGTACATAGATAACTACATGAATTCTTGAAGGCATATATTTGTGTTGTCAAGGACCTTTGCAGTGTTCTAGTCTTTACTGAAAAGGCACGGGCATAGCAATGGCTGCTTTGTACCATTTTTCGTGTTGCTATTTATACATTGCAGCGGCAAAAGCAGAGTAGCAAAAGTCCACAGAGGCTTAGTGTTAGCAGGAGTCCAAGACGTAGCAGAAGCAAGAGCAAGAGCAAGAGCTCGAGCTCGTCAAGGTCTCTTTGAACGCTATTGCTACTATTAATAGTGTATTTGATTGTGTGACAGGTGAGATGAGATACCAGATTAACGGGCATTCTAGTTATGTATGGGAGAGCAATTAAGAGGACCGCATGCTCTATTCTGTAAAAGGATATTCATACTACTGGTACTTGGAAAAGATGTTTTAGGGTGATCTGGATTGGTACTTCAATAATTGATGCCTACTTGATACTTGGACATATGGAGGCTACGTGGAGTAAGGTGATGGTTCAACCACGACAGCCCGTGCTTTTTAACGTTCAATTGGTTGGTTAGGATTGGATCTTAGCTCTGAAATGAATTGGACGGTGAATCCCATTCTCATATAGGGGAGGGATCCTCTGTCCCCCTTCTCCTGGCCCAACCCTAATCCCCTCCCGTCTTAACCATTCATCGGGGATTAGCCCAGTTGAAGTGGAGGTTGGATATCATATCATATCCAACAGGGGGGTCCACATCCACACATCACAGGCAGCAGACAGTTGCTTTTCGTAAGACGATGTCCGCCACAGCCCAACGTCAATCTTCATTGCTTTTCGCAAGACGATGTCCGCCACAGCCCAACGTCAATCTTAAAATTCAATGCTACAATCATTAAATTTAAAACAAATGCTGATAGTTTAAATTAAACAATACGAAAACGAAAATCGTTGTTGTACTTCCAATTTGTAGTCCGACTCCTGTCTTATCTCCAATATACAATACGTATAAGAAACATACAAATGCCACAAGAATCTTATCAACCCCGCGAAGCCCCACCACGACCGCACACGTTCCCCGTCTCCGTCTCCCCTCCCTAGGCGGCGACCGCCTGCCATTTGATTTGATATCGTCATCAATATGTAAAAATAGTAAACATTAATGAGCCCTGAATGTCGGATTCTGTGTATAAAAGGAAATCGTAACTCCCGCATCCCAATTTATGCCAATCTCGTGCCATGATCTGATTCTGTTTTAAAAAAGAAATCCAAAACTGCCATATATCCCGGTTTATCCCAATCTCTTCTCTTTCATTTCTCAAAGCAAAGGAGATGACGGAAAATACCGTTTTCTGGAAGCTCTCTGACGACATTGTTCTCAAAATATTCTTCAAGCTAGAGGACGACCCTCGAAACTGGGCACGCCTCGCATGTGTGTGCACTAAGTTCTCTTCTTTTATACGCAACATCTGCTGCAAAACTAAGTGCAGCGCCACTATCCCCGCCGTTGTCGCCGATCTTCTCTCCTCCTCCTCCGTCCCTGGTGGCTGGTCCGCCCTTCACAAGCTCGCCGTCTGCTGCCCTGGCCTCCTCCACACCGGCGTCCTCCTCGAACACTCCGATTTCGGCCTCGAACGCGAGCTCGGGCCCAATGAAAACTACCCACGAACTGAAACGACATCGGTTGTATCCTCCTCTAGCAACTCCGCTCCTAAACCCGAAGCGACCTCCGACGATTGCTCGTGGTCCTTGTTCGACGACCTCTATTACGATACCGTTTACAACGCGTCAGAGTCGCGAGATGGGGTCAGCGAGTTACGGGAAGAGGTTGCTGATAAAATGGACGTCAGGGTCGGTGGCGATTTTGCAGTTTGTAAAAGGAGAAAAAACTTCAGATCGCAACGATCTCATTTAGCGTCTGGAGCGTGGAATCTGAGCAGAGAGCAAGGGAACAAGTTGCTGGCGAGTCGGTTTCGGGGGGATTGCTTGTACTTATGCGATTGGCCCGGTTGCCTACACATGGAGGAGAAGCGGAATTACATGCTTTTTAGAGGCATTTTCAAGGACTTCAAGCGGTCTAGGGTTTGGAGGACGATAAATGACGGGAAGAGGAACAAGATTGACTTGAATTGTGCCTTTTGTGGGTGTAAAGAGACGTGGGATCTGCACTCTGCGTTCTGTTTGAGGAGGGTTTTTGGGTACCATGACGATGGCGAGCCAGTTGTTCGAGCATATGTCTGTGAGAAGGGGCATGTCTCTGGGGCTTGGACCAATTTGCCCTTGTATACTTGATCGGTCTCCTTATGGGTATTGTATGAATGCTTATTCTCTTTCACATATAGTGTTGGCTGAGTGTTTTAAGAAGTTAGACTTGGCGCTTATGTTAATCTTATTATGTTTTGTGAGGTTAATGTATTTTATTATGTTGATCTTCACTTATAACTTTTGAATTATGAAACTAGCAGACTATTTCACATCCTCATTTTATCTGTGCGTTATATTTTGCTTTTAAGTTGGGTAGGTTCAGGGAAGTCTCTTAGACTTCGGCTTCATGCTCTCCTTTTTCAGCACAGCCTTTGCTTTTTGCATAGAAATCTATTTTACAAGAAGAAACCTCTTCTTGTAAATAGTTATACTGCTCATCATTGTCATCTAATTCTAAGGATATTATTTGATGGCCTTTGTCTTGTCTGGCCGGCTTTGCACTTCTCGAGGAAAATATTATTTGATTCCGTTTCTTTGGCTTTCTTCTAATTTGATTCCCTTTTAGATATGAAAATTCAAACGAAATTGGATTCACATCCATCTCATTTGATCTGTTAGAGCTGTACAGACACATTCTCTTTTGCTTCAATTTGAATATTAAAGAAATTGATTAAAAGTTGTATATACATGTCAGCAGACTGCAGATATCCGTAATGTCAATGTGTGCATATTTCTTCTCAACCAGCCAATGTTGGGAATTAATTCAAATTTTAGAGTTGTTTACGTTCTTTTAGAATAGGTCTTAGATTATCTTAGAATAACTTTTAGATTATATCTAATCTTATCTTATAAGCTAGATTTGGTGGTTGAAAAATTTATTTTTGTTGTTTATATTTTGTCTATATAAGGCAACCAAATTTAATAATAAATATATGGGAGTGTTACATATTGTTTAAACTTTATCTTATCCCATTCTATTCATCTTCTTTTTCCTCAAAATTTCAACATGGTATTAGAGCTTTAGATTCTTGAGAGACCAATGAGTGATTAAGTGAGAAAACAAGAAAATGAAAGGATGGTAGAAGAAGTCTATCTAGCAAAGATTCCATCATCAAAGGAGAATTGGTGAGATGTGCACCAAGATGTTTTTGGAAAGACGTACTCTAATGATTGTAGGTTGGTGAGAAGGGCATCAATAAGATGATGAGAAGTGTTTCAATGAGAAATTGGTGAAGAGAAGTGCTTCACATAATCATTGTAGGTCGATGAGAAGGGCATCAACGAGATTTTGGTAAAGAGAAGTGCTTCACATAATATTCTGAAAATTAGGAGAGATATGCTCCATTCAGAAAATTTGAATTAAAAGGAAATATTAGAAATTAATTCAAATTTTAGAGTTGTTTAAATTCCTTTAGAGTAGGTCTTAGATTATCTTAGAATAACTATTAGATTATATCTAATCTTATCTTATAAGCTAGATTTTGTTGTTGAAAAATCTATTTTAGTTATTTGTATTTTATCTATATAAGGCAACCAAGTTTAATAATTAATGTATGAGAGTGTTAATTATTGTTTAAAACTCTCTTTATCTCATCCTCTTTCATCTTCTTTTTCTTCAAAATTTCAACAGCCAAGTCTGACAATCAGCCCTGACAATTTTATATGTACCAACAATATTAAAAATACTTGTCGAGACATCAAAAACAAATTCTATAGAATAGATCAAGTTGTTGAAAAAACAAAAGTGGACAAGTCATCAAAAACAAATTCTATAGAATAGATCAAGTTGTTGAAAAAAACAAAAGAATCCACTGCCAAGACAAATCAGTAAGAACAGACAAGTTCTATATAAAAAAATATGTTGCCAACTTGATAAAAAGTGATCGTGACATTGTCTGTCCTGCGGTGAGCGTTTCATGTGAACCTGAGCAGACTACTAAGGAACCCAGTTACAAGAAACCTATTCTGTAAGGAAGAATGTGGAGGCTTCATTCTTCGCTAACTGTGCTACTAAGCTTAGCAGTATCTGTCTTTTGTACTCATGAATATAGCAAACAGGACTTCCCGCCAGGCTTCGTATTTGGTGCTGCCACCTCTGCTTATCAGGTCGCTAAAGCACTTTCTCAGTTCTGTTAACTGAAAATAAAGGTATCCATGTTTTTATTAGCTTGTAATGCTTGAGATTAGGTGGAAGGAGCGGCAAACATGGATGGTAGGAGTCCTAGCATCTGGGATACTTTTACTCATTCAGGTCAGAGGCTTTCTATGTTTAACTTCCTCTGTTCGGTTTGTGGCTTTCTCGATCCTCTCATAGTACAAGCTCCTTTCCGGTTACCTCATCAAAACGTTTAGCCTGAAAATCGAACTACAGGCTTTAAAATCTTAAAGATTTATTAGCTACTGCGCTTTCATCTAACTGAAATTCCAGGAAACTTGCATGGTGACACTGGAGATGTGGCAGTTGACCAGTATCATAAATACAAGGTATATATATAATTACATATGGATAAACTTAAGTGGAAACTTAATAAATCATTAGAGGAATTTATGTGCCTTGTTCCTATAATTGGCTTCATGTAATCTACTGCAGGAAGATGTCCAACTTATGGCTGAAACAGGATTGGAAGCCTATAGATTTTCCATTTCTTGGTCGAGACTTATCCCGAGTACGAAAATTTCCAAGAAATAACAAATTACTAGCAGTTTCTTTTGTTCTTTGGCCATACATTAATTTTCTTAATTTACGACTTTTAGATGGAAGAGGAACGCTCAATCCAAAAGGATTGGAGTATTACAACAACCTCATCAACGAACTTGTTAGCCACGGTCAGGAATAGATCCCAAGTTTGAGGAGAGAGAAGACTAAATATGTTTTCGTTTTTGGTTTTGAGTTTCCAATTTCTAGCAGAAGCAGTATTTACGTTTCTCTTGATGAAACAGGAATTCAACCACATGTAACTTTAAATCATATGGATCATCCCCAGGTACTTGAGGATGAGTACGGAGGATGGCTGAGTAGAAAGATGGTGTATAGTTCTTCAAACATTTCACCCTTTCTTTAGTTCGCTGTTCTTCGTGGGCAGAGGGCCTGAGTATCAGCTATATATTTTGGTGAATGCAGGGAAGATTTCACAGCCTATGCGGATGTGTGCTTCAGAGAGTTTGGAGACAGAGTCTGGCATTGGGTTACTATAAATGAGCTTAATATCTTCGCAATTGGAAGTTATGACTTGGGAACGCTGCCACCTAAACGATGCTCTCCTCCATTTGGATTCAACTGCTCCCAAGGCAATTCCACTTACGAGCCTTACTTGGCGGTTCACCATATGCTTTTGGCCCATGCATTTACTGCCAGATTGTACAGGACAAAGTACAAGGTCAGGTGACATTTCAATCTAATGCATTATTTCTTGCTCCTTAACCTCTCAGGCGGAGTTAAAATATGCCTATTCTTGTTACCCTCTCTTGAGTCTTGATGCAGGAGAAGCAGCATGGATTTATAGGGCTT
The DNA here is from genome assembly GCA_027568895.1 of Erythroxylum shatona. Classification (NCBI taxonomy): domain Eukaryota; kingdom Viridiplantae; phylum Streptophyta; class Magnoliopsida; order Malpighiales; family Erythroxylaceae; genus Erythroxylum; species Erythroxylum shatona. Next base: position 8,517,775 of record JAOSBK010000004.1, read on the forward strand.
AGCCTCTATGGTTTTTGGTTCCAACCTCTAACTAACTCAGCAGAGGACGTGTCTGCAACTGAGAGAGCAAAAGAATTTTTTCTTGGTTGGTAGGTTGAGAAATGTTCATCGAGGGTAGATGGAATTGAATAGCTATCTTTATCCCCTCTCCTGATCCTGTAACTGTTGCATGCAGGACTGCGAAGACTTTGGTGTTCGGAGACTATCCTGACATAATGAAGAAACTTGTGGGCTCAAGACTTCCATCCTTCAGCCCCGACGAATCCAAGTTAGTTAAGGGTTCGATTGACTTCCTAGGATTCATACACTACGGTGGATTCTACATCAACGACAACTCCAATAGTCCGAAAGGAGATGTTTTTGTAGATGCTCAAGTAAACAATTTCCGTATGGTCTAACTTGGAACTTGTTGGAGGATTTTCTTTTATGTACATTATACAAATAAATTTGCATATGTTTTCACTTTTCAGTTCTGCCCGTAGTAGTTGATTATCCGCAGAAACCACAAGCCAACCAGGTGAGAATTCATGTTGTTGTGTTTACGTGATGATTAATTTTTTGGACTCTTTTTATGAATTAGCTTAGCGTTAATACATCTTAGAATTAATTTTTATATTTATCAAGTACGGTTTACAGATACCAAGTAATAAACATTTCTCTGATTCAGGATTTGGTGCCAACATGGGCTTTGAAAGGATTACTTCACTGCTTCAAGCAATCCTATGGCAACCCTCCTGTATATATCCTGGAAAATGGTCTCTTCCGTTCATACATCCTTTGCCATAACCTTTACTCTTTGTTCTTACTTCTTGTGTAGAGTTGGGATGTTCCATTTCTATCAACTTTTAGTTTTTCCCTTCTTGTTCTTATCCTATGGAATTTCTTTTCCCAGTGATGAATAATTTTCTGTCATCTAACTCGTTAATCTGTCCTGATACAGGAAAAAGTACCCCTCGTAGTTCTTCGTTGGAAGACATATCCAGGGTGGCATATTTGCATACGTATATAGGGGCTGTGCTCGATGCAATTAGGTACATTCCAACTTAATATGACATTGCATCAAGGGAATTTACATAATTTCTTTTCTTTTTTTCTTTCAGCTGATAATCATATGATGCATGTTAGCCGTTTAGTATAGCATTGCGCAACTTGTCTAACTTCGAGTTTCATGTGCTTCTAAAGGGCTGGATCAAACACAAGAGGCTATTTCGTATGGTCCCTTCTTGATATATTGGAGATACTGGATGGTTATCGAACAAGTTTTGGTCTATACTACGTAGACTTGGATGACCCTGACTTGAAACGACAGCCTAAGCTCTCTGCCCATTGGTATTCCCAGTTTTTGAAGGGAAAAAATACTAGTCGAGATGGAATAGTCCTCAAAGTAGAGAACAATATCTCATTTCAGTAGAACTACACCTATTTATATTATCAATAATAATGTGCTTATAAATAAATTAGTATTTTCATTTATAAATAAATTGAGAGTTGAGGAAAAAAAGTTGAAACTTAAGAGCAAGAAGTTAAAAGACAGTAAGTAATGGAATAAGTAATATATGAATTTATAACAATTCATATCAAAATTAAGTTTGGCTTGAGTTGAAGATTGAATCCATATGCCTTCTTCTCTCTACATCCCTCTCATTACATAAGGTAGAAGAAGTAATGCTATTCATGTAATGCTATTACAACCCTCTTAAGTTGGAGGTGAATTTTAGTTTGAGAATTAGAATTGGACTAATGGATCTTTGCGAGTTGTTTGACCTCAATAACTAAACGTTTTGTCTTTGATATTTATATATGACAATAATAATGGTCATTTAGTGTCTATATAATTTCAAATACTAGTAGAACATAGTTCCCTAGATAAGTTAACGTATTTGGTACTCAATTAACCTTAATGTTTTCACTAATCGACAAGTTTTACCTTAAAATTTTAGAGTGAAACCCTAACGCTTAAAAAAGGTTTAAATATAACCTTAAAATAATATTATTTAACCTTAAAATAATATTATTTTATTATTTTTTGGGCCCTACTTTGATAGTCAGAATTGATTTAGCAATATAGGGCTCACTTTTTTAAAAATATTTTTTATTTTTGTGACTTGGGTTTTTAATATTAATTTATTGTTCACCTTGTCAAGGTAGAACTCATGAAGCAATGTAAGGCCAATTTTCTTAAAAATATAAAAATATATTAATTTTTAAAATTTTAATCATGAATCAGAACTAAAAACCACAAATAAATGAAACATTTAGGGGCTATTTTTTTCCTTTTTTTCTTCAATTTTTTGTTGTTGTTTATGTAAAAAGAGAAATAGGTAAGTAAAACATGTTTATCTAACTTTGTTGAGATTTTTTGTTTCTAAAAATAAAAATCCACAACGGTTTTACATAAACAAGAAAATGTGATTCTCTAAATTTTGACATGTTTTCTTGGACAGAAAAACAACATATCCCTATTTTCTATCTCTATTATTATATTTAGTATACCTCCATACCTAACATAACATCCAATAAATTTTGACAAGACTCAAGCTTCAACTCTCTTCTCCAAACCTAGATGAGGCAGCTCTAACGGTAGCAACGAAGGCTAGAGATTGAATGAAATGTCAAAATCTTTAAAAAAACCAACAGTAGAACCTCATTAAAGAGAAAGGAAGTAAAATCTGGTGCAGGTAAGTCTGTGAAGTTGTCATGGCGAGGATGAGAAGTTGGTGAAGTTGATGGACTAGTACTGGTGGAAGATCTTATATGCATTTTTTAACCTAATAAAAAAGAAACGAAAATCCCAATAATTCAAAAGGCAATTGTTTTTTCAACTTCAAGCGCGGACAATTGGCTTTGTGTTGAGTAGTAAGAAATGATTTTTCGTTTTAATGGAGCTTGGTAACGTTAAAATAGGGTCGGAAAGACTTTCGATTTGGGATATGCATGTGGAGTTGGGTTCGAATTTACAGTGTTGGATAATCCGTAAGCTTTATCACCATTTTCTTTAATATACATAATAAAGCAACTTAGCTATTTAGGCTTATTTACGATGTTGGTATTTCATAACAGTGATTGATTTTTTAAATGTTTTTTAATGTTAAATTTTAAAATTTTTAATTTAATTATTAATTTTTAAATTTTTTTATAAATCTTTATATTAATAAAATTTTATAAAATTTAAAAAATATTTTAAAATTTAAACAATTATTCAAAACGGTAAATGATATTAATCGATATCGATAACAATACCATATTATAATCAAATTCATATTAATTAAGCTTGGACATATGAAGAGAAATAAACAAATTAGCATAAGAGACAACAAAGAAAAATAAGAAAAGTAGAAGACCAAAAAAACATTATATATATATGTAGATAAAATTATAATGAGAAATAATTAATTTAAAAATACAATATATTATATTAGAAATTATTAATACAAGAGTATAGTTACAAAAATAGAAATAGGAGGATAAAATCAAACATATTTTTATTTTCAATTTTTTTTATTACAAATATTAACCCAACAAGTTTTTTTTTTTAGTTTTATACTAGAAATCTCAACTAAATAGGTTTTTGCTTTCTTAATTCACTTCTATTTTTTTGTTGTTGCAGTTTTTAGTTTTTAGTTTTTAGTTTTTGTTTTCTATTTTTGTTTTTTGTTTTTAATTTAAAATAAAAACAAAAATAGAAAAAAACAAAAACCAAAACCAAAACCAAAAAACAAAAACTAAAACAAAAAACTACAGTAGAAAGACAGAAAATAGAAGTGAAATCAAATGACCCCTTAATTTGTTCTTCCCCCTAGGGATAGCAATGGATAGGGTTCGGTTTGGGTAATACTCAACCTATATCCATATCTATTTTTTATGACTCAACCCATATCCATATCTATCGGTTTTTATGATTTACTACCCATATCTAAATCCGTTGGATTGTTCAATTTTTTGGATATCCATCGGATTGTATAACACATAAAAATATAACTTCTAAATTAAAAATATAAAGAACAAATTTTTGCGAACGCTCTAAATTAAAATTAATTTAATAATAATAAGCCAATATTTTGATTTGTATGTCTTTAAAAAAACCATAAAATTGGAATAACAAAAATCATAATGTCTAGTGCAAAAACAAGTAGACAATATTTATTTTTCACAATCAATAAGTAGAAAAAGATTGAAACATACAAAGCTTATTGTCTTTGCGTGAACTCCACAATATTCAAAACTCCATCTCCATATCATTTGTATTATTATCATCCTATAAAAAATAAAATGTGTTAACAAATAGAGTCAAATTATAAGTTAATTTAATATTTTAAGTAAAAATAAATAAATGATGAGAAATAAAATGAATTACCAAATCAA
>JAOSBK010000004.1:8527624-8561385 GCA_027568895.1 Erythroxylum shatona
TAATCCTATGATAACTAGGAATCCAAATAACTTAAGAAGTACTAAATAGTAAGAAATCCAATATTAACTAGGAATCTCCTGCATCACTTGGTTTAACCAACAGAAAAATGAACATTTTAGTCATACTTGGTTCTGAGTATATTCATAATATCATAATAATTGGGTAGCGATACAAAATCGGCTCTTATCCTACTATCTAGACCATATATCTATTATCAGCTTTGTGTCCACTTTATGTTTATACAAAACTCACACCCTAGAGCATGGTAAACATAACCATTGAAACTAGTTAGCTTCTAATGTATGAAAAGTCATTGATAAACAATAAGCAGATGGTGATTCTTACATGATGAACATCAATGACATCCAGAAATTTTTCAAATGCTTGAATCCACTCCTGATGGTTCCATACACGTGGAATATCAACTGAAATCACTCGATAACCCTGGAAAAAAAGCAAATGACTAGATTAATCAGCTTTTAGCAAGTGTCACCAACAGCCACCATTACAAATCATAATGAAATCCATAAGATGATGTAACAGATGAAAACTTTCAAATTTTGTGAAATACAATGAGCATTATTAATGATAACCGGACATCCATACAATAAATCCACAATTCCATAGTAAAACACAAGTTTGAGAAAATACATTTAAAAAAAACTAAATGAGGGGAAAAGAACTAAAGTGCCATTAACTTGTTATGCAAATAATTCCACAGAAAATAAGAAATTACCTTCATGGACAAAGACATGATCTGTTTATAGTATACATCTGCGGTTCCTGCTAGTCCAGGTAGGCAAATAAGTGGAGGGACCACTTTTGGACCAAAATCATAATATCGCCATTGTTTGGTGCCAATCTATGATTGAACAAAAAATAATGTTGCAATCAAAAAGATAATCTTGCATGAAAAGATGTAGAAGCCTGCCTATCATTTCTAAATAAAAGAAAAGAAAGCAGCAATAGCAGACATATGATCAAATTCAATAGAATAGATATAAGAAATTAAATCTGAGTCGATAAAATCATGGAAAATATAGTAGTTATGGAACTACATAACGAACTAAACAAAAACTTTGTAGTCATGGAGACAATAGAAACACTAATATGATACTTCAGGGAAGCAGGGATCAGAATACAAACCAATAGAACCAAGCCTTGTGTCTAGAATTTAAAAAAGGAAAATCAAATACTCATAAACTTCCCAAGATAGCAAGCTAAAATCAAACGATAAGAACAAAAGTTAAAATAAAATCGGATAACGTTAACCATTTGACTTGGAAGGAGAATTTTGAAGTTAATTGAAATGCAAACCCAGCTATTAGAGTCACTCACCAAGCAAATCTCATAACAACCAACAATTAATCACACCCAGATCATCATAATACCAATACTAAGGAAGAAAGCAAAAACTCAAAACTGATAATTCACTACGAAAAAGAGGAACAAAGCCAAAACAAAAGGGTACCCAATTGAGAACACAAGTTGACCACTAAAACTCCACCATCATATCGATATCAGCTAAACACTTGCATAGATTTGAGAAAAGGGGGGAGATGAAGAAAAGAGAGAAACTCACAGGGATCTTGTGGAGAGGAACTTGAGACTTGAAGTGAACATAATCTCCGGGCGCCGAGAAGACGCCTTTCATTCTCAATTATTGATTTCTAGACATGAATTCTCATTTCATATCAGAAAGACGCCACTTTTTTCCATTCCGATAGATCGATGATCACTCTCTTTCTCTCTCGCTCGCTCGCTCGCTCTATGTGCAATTCTTTGTCCGCCTCTCTGTATTATTGTTGTTTGTCTTTGTCTATTGGTTGTTGGAGTTGATTAGGATTCTGATTTGTAAAGCACGTGCCTCGCTGTTAACGGTCAACTGACGGTCACGTCGTTCACCTGATAGTCAACGTTATATGGTTCGGTGCGTATAATTGTGTCATATTGTCTGTAATCTACTAGATCTCAGCCGTTCACTTGCCACATATTTCTGTTTTACAGACTTTGCAAGCGGTTAAACGAACCCCAACAAGATTACATGTCTGTGTCTGGTTGCTTCTTACACGATAAAGACGCAGTTTGATTCTGTTTTGTGAGAATTGAGCCTAATCTATTCAGATTACAAGAATTATATGAAACTCTTTTTAGATAGCTAATATAAATCACTGACGAATCAATGCTTTAAAAACAAATAACGAGTATAATTTGTTAATAGACTACCTGACAAGCCAACAATTTAAACTCAAATTATAAATTAGAATCAAATGTCATTAAGACAAATTAGAAAACCAATCTTAAAATCAAGTTTCCTTTGTACAAACATGAAATCCTCTACAGTTAAGAGGAAATCTGCGCATAGAAAATAAGTAAAGCTCTACGCCAACTATACTAACATGGCATTCCACTGAGGTAAGCAAATTCTGTACACAACAGCCATAAAGCCTACTCTTAACACATGAGTCTGTTGGACCTGTGAATGAAGTCAAGAACAATCGGGAGACCGAAAGCTCATTCTTTTCCACATTCAACGCAATGAGTGAAGCCAATCGTCATGGACGAAAGCAATGCAAGAGATCGAGTAAAATCAATCAAAGGTTTGGAACGAAAGCAACCCATGAGATGGAGTAAAATCAAATTGCAAGGACTGCAATCACAATAATCTGCAACTATAACATGATCCACAGTAACCTGCAACTGTAGTGTGGACAACAAATTGCAAGAACCTTTCTTCATCACAAAGACACTAGCAAAAGAAACAAAAGTAGATCAAAGCTAAAAGACCATGTAAAACCGTAGCAACCCAATCCTTCTGATTAGTGAATAGAGTAGCCCTCACCCTATACACTGACTAGGAGTTATTGTCTACAGAATGCCACAAATGTTAACATCGAAAACCTTAAAACATAAAAGAGGAAGAAATTAAAAGATTACTTGAACAATTGAAACGCCAGATAGCATCACCATCATCTCAAACACAAAACCAATTAAAACACATACAAATGAAAACACTCTTTTGATTCCAGAATAAACTGTTGTACTTCATTAATCAACTCAATAAACAAATTTTTTGCCACATTACTCGCAAGCAAATAACTTCAATTACTTACCTCAACGACGACAGAAGGACGTCAACGGCTGAAGAGTGGCTCCAACGATTCCAAGGGCGCGACAGAAGATGAGAAAGGTGGCTCCAGGGAGAGGGAAGGGACGGTGGCTCGACGGAGATCCTAACTTACGCAGAATATGACGGCGCCAGGGAGAGGGAAGGGACGGTGATATCGGCAGGGAGGGAGAGGGAAGGCAGAGTGCGATGTATAGGGTGGCTCAACGGCATTTTCTTGATTTTACACAGATTATGAGACGACGTCGTTATGAGGGGCGGGATACGACGTCGTCTCATCTGCTTGGGAGGCGGGAGATTAAATTTGCAAAACGTTGTCGTCTTTCTCGGGCGGGTTCCGCGGAAGAAAGCTAATTCCTCGCCTATCCCGACGTCTAACTCTCCAAGACGTCGTGGATAGTACTTTGCCACGTCCTACTTTTTAAACGACGTAAAAAACATAGGTTTTCAACGACGTCTGCATCCAACGACGCCGAATTTTGCCACCTCTCCTGACGTCTACGAAGACGTCGCCAAAGCCCCCTACAATTCGCGACGTCTTAAACGAAGACGACGCGAAATGTGTCTTTTTGTTGTAGTGAATTCATTAACCCTTTGAATTTATTACCTTTACTATTGATGAAAGATTTAGTTTAGATGGGGAAAAAAAAGTTTGGATGATGAAACAATTTTATAAACACGTCATGCATAAAAGGAAAAATTATTTTCATTTCAATGGCAGTCGAAGTTACATTTAAGAGGATATGGTCCATTTTAAATTATTAAGAGAATCAATGATAATTTTTATAAGCTAAAGCTTCCTGGTACTGTTAGTATTATTGAACTTACTCCTTTTGAAGTAGGTCATGATTTAAAGTTGAATCCTTCCAAGGAGAGAGGAATAATGCGAGCATGGCTAACCAAACAAAGGATCGTACACCTAATGAACTAGTTACAAGAGTTAGAAGTAGAAAGCTAAAGTGACTTTGAATGAGCTAATTCAAAAAAAAATGCAAATCACACTTTTAGGAGTACTTCAAAAGTTATTTTTAGGAGGCTTCTTATATATAAATGAAAGCCAAGTTGTGAAGTTGATATGATTCAAACTAAGGTTAGAGAAGATCTGGAGTAGACAGCGAGCTGCTTGAACACAGCCTCACACATGACCATGTTTCTTTTGGGAATTAGTTAAAGATACAGTCACGCACACAAGAAAATTAAAGTACATATCATTGACGTTGAATTTCATTGTGGTCGCATCTTAACATGTATTCACCGTTGAAATGTTGTTTCTATATTATTTAAACAGTATGTATTCTTAGTTAAGATAAATATTAGATTTGTTATTTGAGTTCTAATTACTGAATTTTCTAATTTATTAAGCTTTCTAATTTATTAAATTTTTAATATTTAAATTACGTTATAATTTTGGCTATTAATTTTCCATAAATTTGTTAATTATTTTAGAAATATTTGGATCGTTATTTATGAGTTCTTTAGGATTTAACCATGGATGGGTGTGCATCCGTACTCTTCTGAAAAAGCACAAAATACCAATTCAATAAGAATATTTCTTGAAGTTCCATTGGAGTTGAATCATTTGAGATCTTTTTGGGGCTTTGAAAATTAAGCAAATCTATAGTATCTATGAAAACCTCATGGATGTCTCCAACAGCAGCACCAATCTCGTCAACTGCAACTGTGTCTCCAACAACTAATGACCAACAGGGGTTTCTTTTCGTACATGACGTGGTTTACGTAGCCAGATCCTGATCTTTATTCTCTTGGGCTCATCTGTATCTTGCTGGTCTCCATAGCCGTACATGTTCATTTATACCCTCCAACCTATAGCTTGGTTGTTATAAATTATAAATGAAATTATAATAAGATTTATATTATAAGATTTATATTATATTTATGTATTATACTTAAATATTTCTAGTCATTGTTTTATTAAGATTGGATACTAATAGAACGTAAAAAGACTAGCACACATTTTGTTTTTCCTTATGAAGGAAGTAGTCGATTTCATAGGCTAAAGTATAGAAATACTTAAACAAACATGTGGGTGCTTGCTAATGAACAAATTCACTTAACAGATCCAATATGAGAAATCTATTTAAGACATTACTTGTATATCTGTGAAATTTTCATTGTAATGATTGTATAAGTGATCCTTTGACTTGAAATCATCAAATTTATCTTATATAAGGATTGTTATATTTTGATACTACTTATGATCTATTTAATCACATGTCTTTTAATCAGTAGTCATTGGATGTAGCATGAAATATATGAAGATAGTTGAGTGATCAAGATCAAATTCATCACCCTAAAGTAGTTAGGGAGAATGTTTCGTTGTTCTTGATTAGTATTAATTCAAGAAATCCTTAACCAAGGTGAAATGATGTTTTGTAAATAGTTTACAAATATCATTAATTGAATTAATAGCTAACGGCAAATAACTAATACGATTAGACTCAAAATAGAGTGTACATTAATTCCATACTCTATGTCTAATCGAACTATTGTATGATGAAAGGATTGACTTATATGGAAAAAATTATGCACAGAAAGGTTAGTCAAAACTACTTTGACATTCCTAAATATTTGGGTGGTCATGATGCGTTGCTAGACGCCAATCTTGATCTATGATTATAAATTGTTTAATTGGAGAATTAAAGATAAATTAAAAGGAGTTTTAATTTATCTAATTTTAATTATAAATTAAATTAGATTTTATAGTCACTGCCAATATATTTGAGAACCTAATAGGTCCTATATATAAAATGGGTTTAAGAGATCAAAGTTAATTTAATCAAAGCTGGACTTGATTGTTAAGTTTGAAAAACTTTATGATTAAATATGAGATATTTAATAAATAAAGATCAATATAAAATATTGAATCTTTTATGGGCATAATGGATATTTAATTAGAATTATTTGTAATTTTAATTAAATTTTATTGAAATTAGAATTTAATTTCAATTAAATTACTAAAACGTCCAAGGCTTATTATAAATAAGCTTAAGCTCTATAGAGCTAGTATTTCTTGCCTAACCATCTTCGTAAGAGTTACAGAGTTCTCTCAATCATTCTGTGAATGCCGTTAGAGGTCGGATATTTGTGCGACTATAGTAGTTGAGACGGATCTATTTCGAAAACGATTCGAGAGATATAACAAAATAAAGATCAAATTTTGGAATAAGTTACGATTTAAAATTTTACTTTATTATAATTTGTGTTAATCATTTTATAAAATTAAATATATCTTAATTTTTGGAAATAGATCCCGGCATGTTTTTCCAACATCAACTTCCTTATTTGAACTTGTATACTATTGATTAAGTCATCACTCTCAATATATTCAATGTCTTTTTCATATTCAGAAACTTCATGGGCATCGTTACGTGCTTTTTCACTTTTATGGTTTTCAATATAATCATTCACGATCACATCTTCAATTCTTCTCTCGGACTTTCTTCCTTTGTATTGATCTAAGAGCCTGGAGCTCATCATCATCTCTTCAACTGTCACATTCTAAATTAGTCAACAAATTACTACCATTGACTTCACTTCAATATAAGCGTTTGTCTCCTTTTCATTACACACACCCTTAACTTTAGTTTGCATACCCTCAACTTCAATATGCACGCCCTCGACTTAAGTATGAAAACCTTCTACTTTAGTATATTTTTGGTCGGAGGATTTTGTCACGAAACTGCAACATGTTAACTATGTTTTCGTTGTTGCCGTGCAGTTTCTCCAACAACTGAATATCCTTTCCAGGTTAAACCTCTTTTTTAATGAATAATTTTTCTCTTGTAATTTATTTTCTTTGTGCAATGAGGTTACAACGTAACTTGTGATACTTAAGTACTTCCGGTTAAATCAATAGCTAAATGTCTATGTCATATTCAGTTCCCTATATTGACGTGGGGAATGCAAGGACTAGGAGCATTGGAGTACTTCAAGCAAGACTATGGCAACCCTCCACTATTCATCCATGAAAATGGTCTCTTTCTCATTTTTATTAGGTACAGATGAATGCAAGCAGTTACTGACAGAAACTTTTGATTTCAGCTGAGATTTTAATGACACCTAATAACTACAATTATAGTATTAGTACACGTACTGGGTAAAATATTGGACCACAAATTGAAGAAAGCTTTTAGTTGAAAATTGCTGCTTGGGAAGTATCGTCAGATTTTTCTTTGAAAAGCTTTTTGTGCTTATATTGAAAGGTCAAGCAACTGCACGCAATTCATCTTTGGAAGACACGTCAAGGGTGAAATAGTTGCAAGCATATGTACTTAGACGCGATCAGGTACTAATTTATTCTGCAGCTCTTTGAAAGGTAGCGTTCCTTGAATTGTTGAAAAAAGTTAGTACACCAGGAGCAAAGCTTTTCGGATGTCAACTTTATAAACAAAACTTGATTTGCATTAGCAAGGATCTTCCTTGATTTAACAATTAACATAGCTGGCTCAAATTGGAAGGAGCTCGATGCTGGTTACTAAACTTTGGAGAGTTCAATTGGGTCTTACATTGACTTGAAAGTTTAGTTATAGACGAGTTATCGTTGAAGTAGATTCTCTAAAAATAATTAACATCTTGTCCTCTTTCAATATAATTTTATCTGAGAATAATTTTTTAATGACAAGTACTTGTGGTTTAATCTTAACGAGCTTGGGAGGCGCAATTTCAAAATTATATCGCGAAGGGAACAATGTGTCAATAATCTAGCTTCTTTCACAATCCTAGCCAGCCTAGGCATACACATACTCCAGGAGTCTCCGATAACAATCATGGAACTCATTCACCGAGATAAGCACTTTGTACTGCAGAACATTGTGCTAGTTATTTTGTTTTTTACGAGGATTTGATTTTTTTTTCCTTTGTAAAAAAATATGAACATAGCTGGCTAATTGGTAAAAAAAAGCTCTTCAGGCGTTAAAAAGTGCTGCAACCTTTTACTCTAAAACCTAAATCCATGTCTTGAATATGTTTGATTATCTCTGACTTCCTCCATCCATCTTGAAAGGAATGGATCGAACACTGGAGGTTACTTTGTGTGGTCCCTTTCCGATGTGTTCGAGTAATATTGGACGGTTACTACTCAAACTACGACCTAAACTACGTTGGTTTGAATGATTCTGAATTGAGACAACCCAAACTCTCTGCGCGTTGGTACTTCAAGTTTCTCAACGGTCTATTTAGATCTTGAAAGCACAATTGATTGATGAATTTAAAAACAAAACAAACAAGCGGCATCATCTTCTTCTGTTCTGTCTAAAGAGAGAAAAATAGATTTTTTTAATGATAAAAACAAAAGATACTCGCAGCGCGGGTGTTGGATTGTGTGGGAAAATGTAAAAGGCAGACGAGTATCTGAAATTAGAGACTGTAACCCTGCGTTGTGTCTCTCTCACAGAATTTAACCCTCTCTATGGGTTTGGGTTTTTCTCAAGTTAACATGGCGATTACCCAAATATCCTTTCTTCTTTATTACTCCTCGTCCTTCCTGTTTCGTAACAAAATGAGCTACCATCCTACATTGTTTTAACTTTCAGTGTGATGAGGGCATTATAGAAAATCTAAACCTCATGCTTATGCCTTGATGAAGATAAAGTATATTGGCACCCTTCTGTAAGCTAAAGCCACAGGTGCAACTAAGCCTAAACGGAGAGGATAGAACACCAAGTGCTCTGTAGTTTTAACCTACAACAGAGAATGAGGAGGCTTTGTTTGTTCCTGATTGGGTTCCTAAGTTTAGCAATATCTGTCTCCTGTGCTGATAACTATAGCAGAGAGGACTTTCCTCCCGGGTTTGTATTTGGAGCTGCCACCTCTGCCTATCAGGTCAGTTCTTTCTCTACTTCTTATGTCATGAATGGACTGTACGGAGAGGAAAAAGATAAGTGCTTTTCTCATTGAATACTACTTCAACATTGAAATGCTTTTGGAAGGTGGAAGGTGCTGCGAACTTGGATGGGAGGAGTCCAAGCATTTGGGATCATTTTACTCACGAAGGTCCATTGCAATCTTTCTACAAACACGAATTCCATTTGAAAGTTCTTTGAATTTTGTCAGCTTTAGTTGGGATAGTGACGTGGAAGTTGCTTCATCTCTTCTTTCATGTGAAAAGGCTCAACTTTAACTTACAAAATGATGTGACAGTGAAACATGATTGGTGATGATTGGAATAGTTTACTAAATGTTTGGGATTTTCTGATTAAAACTCCAGGAAACATGCACGGAGATACAGGAGACGTATCAGTTGATGAGTATCATAAGTATAAGGTGGAGCATGCCCCTGAAATACACAATTAGTTAGTTGTTATGTGGATGCCATGGTTGTATATGACATTATTACTTTCATGAAATTGCTGCAGGAAGATGTTCAACTTATGGCTGAGACTGGATTAGATGCTTATAGATTTTCCATCTCGTGGTCGAGACTTATTCCATGTAGGGTTTTACTAATCGCAATCTACACTGCCAGAACAAATACTACCATATACTTATTGATATGATTCATGTCATTCAGATGGAAGAGGACCCGTAAATCTAAAGGGGTTGCAGTATTACAACAACCTCATCAATGAACTTGTTAGCCATGGTCAGAGCTCAAAATCTTGGAAAAGAATCTCTTACGAATGGATGTACTTTTCTTAATAAAAAATTTCTTCAAATTCTAACCATGTAACATCCTTCTGGTAATGCAAGGTAGGGATTGCTCAGTTTCTTGTTATATTGATTTTGTGGTTGTGGAATTGCAGGCATCCAACCACACGTTACTTTGTACCATTACGATCATCCCCAAGCACTCGAAGATGAGTACGGAGGATGGGTTGACCGAAAGATGGTGTATGATCCTTGAATCTCTTGGTTATATATGTGTGTGTATATATATATATATATATTTATTTATTTATTAAAAAGATCTCGTATCGTATCTCTGTGAACACAGGAGAGACTTCACAACGTATGCAGATGTGTGCTTTAGAGAGTTCGGTGACAGGGTATCCCATTGGTCCACCATAAATGAACCTAACGTCTTAGCTTTTGGAGGTTACGACCTTGGAACGGTACCACCCAAACGATGCTCTCCTCCGTTTGGGTTCAACTGCACAAAAGGCAATTCCTCTTACGAGCCATACTTGGCAGCCCATCACATGTTGTTGGCACATGGTTCAACAGCAAGATTATACAGGACAAAGTACCAGGTTGTATTTCATCGTATAGATTCGTTTAGTAGCTGACAAGATTGTATATATAATCATATATTCATGGAATCACACTGATACAGAGCAAGCAACGAGGATACATAGGGATCTCCCTTTACGGTTTCTGGTTTGCCCCTGCAACCAACTCCACAGAGGACATCGCTGCCGTTGAACGAGCCGAGGAATTTTTTCTTGGCTGGTAAGTAGTTCGACCAAAGCTTCTACTAATTGAAATTAGCATTTGACTGAAGCCACCAGCTGCATATCTCCAAGGTTTGCAAAGCCTATAGTATTTGGAGACTATCCTGGCATTATGAAGAAGGTTGTAGGCTCAAGACTTCCAGCTTTCACTCTTGATGAGTCCGAGTTGGTTAAGGGTTCTATCGACTTCCTAGGATTAATACAGTACACTGTGTTCTACGTAAAAAACGTTTCCAATGGTCCCGAACCGAAATACAGAGATTACATCATAGATACCGGAGTACTTATAGCTTGTATGTCAACCGAATCTTTTAGAAGATAATTTTGGTTGGGGATTTTATCATGAAACTACAAGACTAACTATATTTTCATTGTGGGTGTGCAGTTCCCCCATCAGAAAGTGAATTTTACCAGGTTAAACATCTTTGCCTCTTTCTGTTCCTTGTGTCTTCAGGTCATCAATAGATAGCTAAGTACCTTGTCTAATTTAGTACCAGATAACGCCGTGGGCAATGCAAGGACTGTTGGAGTACTTCAAGCAAGGTTATGGCAATCCTCCTATATTCATCCACGAAAATGGTCTCTCTTTCTCTCCCTCTCTTTTATCTCTGCGTATCTGCATGCATATACCATGTGCTGCAAAGTGTTCTTAATAACTTTTGATTTCACTCAAATCAATAACATGTAATAGTGTGCTGATTTCATTCCAAGATATTAGTATACATTTATAGGAGTAAAGGATTGAAGCACAAAACTGAAGCAAGTTTTTGATTGCTTCATCCTGGTATGTCGAACAGAAAGTTTTGAGCTATTGTTGTTCATCTTGAAGGTCAAGTAACTCCACGCAATTCGTGTTTGGAAGATAAAACAAGGGTGAAATATCTTGAAGCATACATAGGGGCAGTGCTCGACGCAATCAGGTACTACTATCTTGTGAAAGGTAACATTTGCGCCTTTATTGAGGTTGAAGTTCTGGAGGTCGGTTGAGCTCATCACTCTTAACTTCAGTTTTTCTTGCTTGTAAATTACAAGTTGTAGCCCTTTCCTTGCCTGGAATTGGTTGTCCTGACAGCGCCTGACTGTTTCTAGCTAACCTTGTTGTATAAGTGATAGAACTGTGCTGACTCTTTATTCTCTTTATGATAGGAATGGATCGAATATGAAAGGTTACTTTGTTTGGTCCTTTTTGGATGTGTTCGAGTTATTGGATGGCTATGCGTCAAGCTATGGCCTATACTACGTTGATTTGAACGATCCGGAATTGAAACGTCAACGCAAACTCTCTGCAACTTGGTACTCTGAGTTTCTGAAGGGAAATTTGGCTAATTTAGACGGAATTCTCGAACTTGAAATCAATATATCTGGGCATTCTCGTGGAGTTGCATTTTCATAGATTGAAATGTCTTGTACTATTACTAATATGATATTTGTAATTATGTCCCGTCTAAACTTTTGATATCCCCAATATTTCTATCTTTTAATAACTTTAAATTGTTCAATTTTTCATCTTCTTTCTGAGTTTTGACCATTGAATTCAGCAGTTCCTCACAATTGTAATATATGTACTTAATTGAACCAAAATTGTCGTAAATTATGAATCTTCCCTATTGCAGCCAACTCAAACGAAACTAAAGTCTAACACATCCTAATATAATGCCTGATTCAGTTCCAGGTTTTCATTTTCCAATTGATAAAATTGTTCCCAAATCTACTGCCTATTATCCAATGCAGACAAAGAGTAACGTGACGAGCTTGTAGACACAAATTCAAATAAAATGATAGTTCCGTATTTGAATGATTTTCCTGAACAAGTTGTGTTGAGAGTTATTTTATACATTGTTAATCTGTAATCAGTTGTAGCTTTATAATTAGCTGATAAAGTACTTACACTTAGTTAGACAGCTTACTTACTCTTAGCTAGATAGCTTATAGACAGCTTACTTACTCTTAGCTAGATAGCTTAGCTGTTCGATACTGTATATAAATAGCTACAGTGTAAATGTAAACATTGACTTGAATGAAAATATCTTTCATTCTACAATTCATTTCTCTTCTCAACAGTCAGGTTGTCTTTATAGTCTAGAGTGACCAGGGTTACTAATTATTAAGTTGATTGTACTCACTCGAACAGTGGCTTAAAACCTTGCATTTGTAGTTATTAACACCTATTTGGTGACAATTTTATGCAAGTTGAAATACTTAGTATACTAACTTGCTAAGAAAACAAGTCAACTAAAAGTTTCTTTCTTTACCAAAACTCAAATCCTAATCACGTCTTGACGCTATAAAATGTGAAATGATTGCCTACCAATTACAAGTAAAATTTGGTAATTGGTGGTCATCACTTGGTCATATAGAAAAGTTACGAGAACAAAGTGATTCAGGCTGACAGCTGGATTTAGAGGGGCTAATATTATGGCAACTTACCTGCCAAAGTATCAACCTCATGCAATGGTAGAGGACAGAATAATCTAGTTGCTTGATTCATCTAAGACCTTCGCTAATGAATCATGTTTTTACATTTTTTTAACTAATTAGTTCTCAAGGTCCTAAGGTGTACTGGTATGAAATCATCTAGAAGAAAACTCTGACTCCTAAAGCCTCATTTATCAGCTGGTTAGTAGCCAAACATAGACTAAGAACCAAGGACATACTATCTGGGGGCTTTGAGGATCATTTGTTTGTTCTACGTGAATTTGTTCCAAAAACCATACCTCACCTCTTTTTCCAATGTCAATATTCTAGTTCTATATGGTCTTTCATTCAGCAACTACTGAATTATTGCCGCAGAGAAACAAAATAGAGTGAAATGTTAAGGTGGGCTGATCAGATGTCTTGTACGATGGGAGAGGACGAGGATTTTTTAAAGACTACATTCAATTGCTCTGCTTTTGCAATATGGAGGAAGAGAAATCACAGAATATTCAAAGAGATTTCACTAGAGAAGCAAGTGGTAGCTTTTAATACTAGTGGCTAAAGGAGATACTACATGCTCACGATGCCTATCAAAATGTTAGTAGCTCTACAAGATCAAGATGGAGCTTCTAAGGTGATGATAGGGACATATTGTTCCCTTCTGGAGCATAAAGATAAAGGATTCTCTACAAATCCTTGATTTGATTAACAAATTAGAGGATACATTTTGAGTCTGATAATAATATGCATGCATGTAATAATAAAGGTTAAATCTTGAATCAGAACTTACAGTTTCATGGAGGTACATGAAGAATCTGATGGAGGACTCTTTTCATAACATCTCACAATCTTAACCACCTTATATTGTATCTTTTATCACTATTTTTCACATGCACATATCTATTTTGTTGTATCTAATATTTAGTCTTATCATTTAGCTATTTATTCCTATATATTTATCATCAAAGTTATACATTGAAGGATGTTACTCTGTTAATAATATATGGAAAATACATTAGTATTACTTTGCCCTTTCATGGTATTAGATCTCACTTCCAATTTCCCTTAATTTTCTTTTCCTATCAACCCATGATATCCAGTCCAGAATACTCAACACATACATTAGTTTAGATCACCTCAACATAACCATAGAAACCAAAACACAAACACAAAAAACACATCAGACCTTCCATTTAGCATAATATTTTCAATCCCAACACATATCTAAACACTAGCATAATCTATTTCAATACCCCACGATAGAAACTTCATAATCAAAACATGTCAGAAACCAAGCTACCTGCATTATCATTCAACCAAATTACTAATTAACTTTTTGGCTACATCATTGGACATTATAAACTACCTGGCATGGAGAAATTTCGTGATATTTTCATTACCTTAGACCTTATTGGATGCATTGATGGAACAATTTCACCTCTAGAAGACCATATAGACCTTGCACCCACTGACTACCTCAAATAGAAGAAGATTGACTAGCTAGTTTGTTGCTTCCTCATTGGATGCCTCTCCAGCTCAACTACTAGACTTGCTATTGGACACAACATAGCTCAAAACCTCTGGGTTGGCCTTAAAGTTCACTTTATGCTCTAGTCCACTTCCCAATGATCCCTTCTTTTTTGAAAACTCCACACCCTAAAAAAGGGCTCCAACACCATTATTGAGTATCTCAACATTATGTTCACCAGTACCACCAAACTCACTGGCATTGGTGACTCTATCTCTAATGATGATCTTATCCTCTTCACCTTAAATTGTCTACTAGTAGATTTCGAGTCCTTCATCACCACAATAGAACATCGCACCACTAGTAGCATTACCTTTATCGAACTCAAAGCTAAGCTTCTGCTCTATAAACAATGATTGCTCTTCTTCACCATGCTATCTCCTTCAGATTTTTCTTTTGCGGCCTTCTTTAGTAACAACGTGTTTTTTCTTGGTTATATCTCTCAATATAAACGTTATCGGTGCTCTAATCCCATCACCTCTAATCTTTATATTTCTTGTCATGTTCACTTCATTGAACATCTCTTTCCCTACAAAACTTTACCTATATCATCCTACTCCTCACCTTCCTGATCTCCCATTTCTTTATCTTTACATCTTCCCCCTTTACCCTTTACTTCTTACTCCCCTTACTACAACCACTTTACCTCCTCCTACTCATCCCATGATCACACGTACCCAAGACCACAGACATACCCCTGGTCACTTTTCTGATTTCATCACCTACATTATCACTGCCCCAAATACTCTTTCCAATCCCACATTCTTTACTCTAGCTAACAAATTTCATTACTACCACCAAGTCATACTTGATGAGTTTAGCATTCTCCATAGCAATAACATCTGGACTCTTGCTCCTTCCCTACCAAACAAAAAAAATTTTGGTTGTTAATGAATTTTTTTACTAAACAAAATCCTGTTGGTTTTTTTTAGTGTTACAAAGCTCGTCTTGTCACCAAAGGTTATAAAAAAACCCTGGAGTTGATTATGCCGCCACCTTCAGTCTTGTTATCGAACCAACAACCATTCATATTGTCATTACCCTGACCATATTCCATAATTGCGCTATTAGCCAACTTGATGTCAAGAATGCCTTTCTTCATGTTGCTTATAGGAACTTATTTATATGTCTCAACCTCCTGGCTTCACAGATCCCTATCATGTTTATAGACTCCATAAAGCCTCATATGGTCTCAAATAAGCTTCTCGAACAAGGTTTCATCTCCTAAATTGAAAACTCCTTGATCTTCATTTAAAACCCTCAAAGTCTAATACCTCTCTCTTCATTCGTAAAACCAACTTGCACACAGTTTTTATCTTAGTTTATGTGGATGGTATCTTAGTCATTGGTTCTTTACCCTCCTTCATCACAACCTTTATCCATGATCTTAACTCTACCTTTTCTATAAAAGATTTGGGTCTATTTCATCACATTCTTGGTATTGAAGCTCACCTCACTTCTAGGGCATTATTCTTATCCAAACACAATACACCAAAGATCTTCTTCTTCAAACTGACCTTGATAAATCTAAAATAGTTCATGCACCCATCACTCTATGTCTTCTCTTGTGCAAAAATCATGGTGCTCTTCTTTTTGATTATACTGAGTATAGTAGCACTGTTGGTACACTTCAATATCTTTGTCTCACTCATCTTGACATTCAATTTGTTATCAATAAGGTCTCCCAATTTTATAATGTCCTACTAATATTCACTAGTCTGTGACAAAGCATATTCTAAGATATCTCCACTCCATACCCTTTTATGGCATTCATTTCACCAAATCTCCCCACCTTTCTTTACAAGCATAATGTGATGCTGATTGAGTCGATTATCTTCATGATCGATGGTCTTCATCTGGTTATTTTATCTTTCTTCTACCTAATCTTATTTCTTGGAGTGCTAAGAAGCAACCCACTATGGCTGGATCCAGTACTGAGGTTAAGTACTACAACATTGCTTATGCTTTTGTAGAATTATGTTTGATTACTATTCTTCTTGGTGAATTGGGTTTTAATGCCCTTTCACCCACCCACTAGTGTGATAATCTTAATGCTACATTTTTATCCTTATATTTGGTTTTTCATGCTCATAGTAAGCACACTAAAATTGATATTTATTTTGTTCGTGATCTTGTTGCCAACAAATCTCTCTTTATTCGACACATTTTGTCCTCTGGTTAGATTGTTGACATCATGACCAAGCTCTTTTCTCATAAGCATTTCATCGACTTCAAAACAAGCTCACGATTTAATCCTCCTGTGAGCTTGAGGGTGCTGATGACATCTCACAATCTTAACCACCTTATATTGTATCTTTTGTCAATATGTTTCGCATACAAATATCCATTCTGTTATATCTTGTATTTAGTTTTATCATTTAATTATTTATTCTTATCTACTTATCATCAAACTTACATATTAAGGGATGTTCCTCTGTTAATAATATACAAAAAATACAATACCATTTCCTACTATTACTATGCTCTTTTGTCTTTTCCTATCTACTGAGTTAAGTGTTAAATACAAGAAGTTCACAATGGAATGGGTCCCCCTGCATATTTTTGCAAATGAAACAAATACATGAAAGAGTTTCAAAATCAATAGTTAAGAATGAAGTACTAGAAGAAAATAGAGATGAAGCTCATAGGATTTTAATCTCAAACAACACTCTCTAGATTGTCAACAATGAACACCTACGAAAACGATCTATCTAAAAACTTCAATTCATAGTGGAGGGGCTTCCTTAGTGTTTCAAAACGTTAGACGCTATTAGTAGATAGAGTTATAGGTGGATGAAAATGGAATGGCTTGTAAAGTGATTAATTCTCTGTTATATTTAACTCATATATGTGTTGCTTTTTGTATCCAACAATTTTTCCTATTAATGATCTTTTTATTTAATTTTAAAAAAGAATAGTTAATAGTATAATTAAAGACAAAAATGGTTAAAAAACTCAAAAAATCTCAACCACTTGTAACAAAAACTTGCTTGTTCTCATTTAGAGTTTTCTACTAACTTTTTTTAGTTTGTTTATCACTTTTTTTGAAGCTTATCATTGTCACCTGTTACCTTTTATTTATATCATAGCTTCATAAATATTTTTTTCTCTTTTGTCATTATCATCTCCGATATGCAATTGTATTAAAGTTATAAACCAACCAAGCACACAACTATCATATTAACCATCCGTTTTTACTTGTCATTACTATTCATTTTTATCCTACTTAGAGTTCCTTGTTTGGCTTATGGTTCTTTCAACTGTTTATATCACAATCAACTATAAAACTTTTATTTTAATATTTGGATGTTTGTAATAGTTATAATCATTTTTCTATTTAATAGTTTGAGTCCTATAAATATATCCATAAGAAAAATGTTGAAGTGAGAAAAGAGGTGAAGAATTTTAGAAGATATTTTTATATTTTATTGGTAATTTATAATTCAAAAATTGATAATAAACTTAAGTTCTAACTTGACGATCATTTGTTTATAGAGTGAAAGTTATAATAGTCAATAATGAAAAACAGATTGAAAACGAGAAGGAAGAAATTATAGTGCTTATATACAAAAGCAAATTTCTAGTGTTCATGTGCATAAATTAATATCCTAGTATGATATCATATAATTGACGTGAATTTTTTTTTGGTATTTGACAATTTTAACTATAGTATGTTGTTATGTGTTTTATAATTCATTGGTATCCTTTATATGATGCAATGATATTTTTTAAAATAATGTTATGATATTTTTTAAATAATTTAATGTTATAATATTTTTGGTATAATGTAGTAGAATAGTAGATATGAGTAATGAAATATAGGATAAGAAGATTTATATATACATTTGATAACCCCAAATAATCGAGAGAAGAACTTTGAGATAGAGGAAATAATAGAAAATGTAAATAAAGTTAAAATTTTTTGAAATGATATCTAATTTGTATCAAAAGTATGCAAAGTGTCATGGGTTTGTAGTTGCTATAAGAAGAGAAAAGAAAGATGAGAATTGAGAGTTTAAGATTAGAAAATTTGTTCATCATTAAGGTCAATTAAACAAATCAAAAGGGTTTAAGAGACTAAAACCAGGATGAAGTAGAAGAATTGAGTGCAATCCTCATGTATGTTATTGGTTGGTTTATTTGGACAATAATTAAGTTTAAGGAGGTGCGCAACTATAATTTTATTCCAAGTAATATGAGTTTATAAGGCATCATCGAATTGTAGATAAGCAAGTAAGACATACATTAGAATTAATCACTAATTACATAATTAGGTTGTGTACAAATGTGCAATATGTTATGTTATTCACAAGTGGGTATAAAACATATGACATGCTTATAAAAGGATTATTTTAATTATATATACATGTCAAGACGAGAAAGGTAAGATAAAGGAGATGGCTAAAGATATTGTTAGGTTATACATAATTACATAAGTGACTCATTCTCATTAGCAAAATGCAAGTACAAGTTATTTGAATTTAAAAGAAGTGTATATCAACACATGTTTTAGCAAAATGCAGGTATAAGTTGTATGAATTTAAAAGAAGTGTATATCATCACATGTTTAAATTTTAAGTAATGTTAAGATTAAAAATATTCTCAAATATCTAAAAGAAGTGTATATCATCACATGTTTAAATTTCAAGTAATGTTAATATTAAAAATATTCTTAAATATCTATTTTTTAGGGGTTGGCATATAAATATTGTTAAGTGGCAATAAAAAATGAAAGTTAGTAAGTTTCAAGAGGATGATGATATTAATATCAAAACGATAAAAACAATTGGAATCAACTTTTTATAAGGTCCTTAGTTATATGACGTGTCGCGAATCAAAGTTTTAATTACTCTTATAATATGTTAGACAAAGCTAATAAAAAGTTCATATATTCTATTAGAATTGAGGTAAGGGATGTTAGTGACTATTATGGGCATATATAGATTCCCTTTTAAGAAATATAAGGTTAGAGGGCCCAATTGTCTTAAGGTTATATGGTAGGTTAAGAATAAAAATATTTGAGATCTTAGAGTGAAAGGGGTTAAAAAGAAGAAGCATAAAAATATGTTGTATGATTTGGAAATATTTTTATGCAGTTTTTTTATGAATTTTAAATAAGATAATCTTTGATAGTGTTAATGTATTCAAAGTATTTATTTTATCTCTATATCTAGCATTATGTCAAACCTTTTTTTTCCTTTCCCAACTAAACCTCCAATCTAGACTCCTCCAACTTCCCTCTACTGAATTCCTACATTGTTTTTCTTTGTGCTTCCGAGCCCTAACTTTCTAACCCCACCAAACTCACCAATTACCACCTCTAGATTTGTCCTTACTTCAACCTTACTTGGAACTCATAGTGCTCTTGGCTTGTCCACTTCCAACACCAACATGTTTTAGAGCCAGTTCCAAATGACTCTTCCTCTTATATCCCTCTCCAATTCTACTCTCCTTCTAATAGATCTTTCCACTATATTGTCACTCCTCCTTTCAAGATTATATAAGAAGGTACCTCTAAATGGAACACTACCCTAATAGTGTTTTTTACTAAACAGAAGACCTACATTTCCTCCTTTTAATAAGATATTGGAAGAATAATGGCTTGAAGAAGGTTATCTGGTAAAAGATGATAACCTATTTTTAATCAAGTTTTCTCAATGATTTATGCTTTCTATACTTATAAAAAATTTACCAATGTTCAAAATTGTAAGTGCATTGCGTAGCTGTAGCTAGCACATGTGAATATGGGTCCATCCTACAAGGACTGTAAGTACTAGTAATTACCTTTTTTCCTATTATTTAATTGTCAATTCAGATTGTGGATTTAATTAAAAATGAAACTAACAACTAAACTAAGATTAAAAAATAATGAATTTAAAAAAGGAAATTACTTGGAAAATTTTTTATTAAATGAATAGTACCTAGATGATGAATCATCCTAAGAATCCTTAAATATTATTCCTTTATCATAAAATTATAGTATTGATTATTGAATTGCCACAATTTCTATTTATATCTTTCTCAATACTATTAAAATAAAAAAAAAATCCATCGGTTGATTGACATAAATATTTCTAGTTAAAATCCCTAGAATTGCATTATTGATTCAGAAATTTTACTATTAGGTTTGAATCTAATTTAGAGGATTTATGTCGACCTATTTCTAGGTTTGCATGTAATTCCTTTCATCTAGAGTAGATCTATTTATAGAAGAGGATTTCTTAATCTCATTTATAAGAATTTAAATCATGAACTAATATTTAGGACATATTAGAACAAGGATAAAATGCATACTTGAATCTTAATAAATTAATCAATAAAATTTCATTAAAAAAAGATCAAATCATATTGTTATCACAACTTAGGGTTCATCACACCTAGGCACTAAAAAAATATAGTTCATATCTATAGAAAATAAAACCAAAGATAAACATGAAAAAGAACAACTAGAAAATAAAGAAATCACAATTCATAATCTCCCTTTTTCTTCTAATTGATCTTTTTGCAAGTTGGATTCGATGTTGATATCTATAAGATCTTTTGATGTATTCTTTATGTTTTCCTCATCCCTTATCAAAATTGTCACTTCTCTATATCTTTTACAACATAAAATCACTTAAAAACTCTCCTCCGTTATTTGACCTCCATTCATGCCCTTTTATAGTAAAAACTAAGGTTTTTGGGATATACATATTCAATATACATGAGCATATAGGTGATAGTGTATCTCCAAAAACACTTAAATTTGGGATTTTACATTGGCACAGAAACTTACACAACAACATACATGACCATGTATATTAATATACATTGGAGTGTAACTTCACACGACCAAAACTAATATTCTTTAAATCTTCACATGTTTATAGAGACTTACACAGTCATTGTCCACAATCGTGTAGGTCCAATTTGCTTCAAATATTTGTTCCATGGAAGTGTAACTTCACACAACCAAAACCAATATTATTTAAATCTGCATATGTTTATAGATACTTACACAGTCATTGTCTATAATCGTGTAGGTCCAATTTGTTTCAAAACTTTGTTCCATGCCCTAATTTCATTTGAATTCTTCTCTTTTTGGTCAATAAGGCAATTATCATCTATAAACACATTTGAAGCAAATTAATTATTATAAGAAAATCATAATCTAAATTATCAATCTTACAAACATCCATCCCTCATTAACCTCAACCTATCCATCCACACTCTAAATGATCATATCATATGAATCAAATTAATTTACAATTAGATTCAAGTTATCATAGAACTAACCTTCATAAGTTAATATCAATAATAATTACATTAATATTATTTTTAAAATCAAAAGCACAAATCTTTACACCCTCAAAAAATATTTCACTCAATGTACTCAAGTGTTTAAGGTCAAAAGTACAAGAACTCTCAAAATAATACAGAGCAGAACTATTAACAATAAGCTTACAATATTATCATATCTCTACCACTTACAAGTAAACTAGAAACAAAAATTAAAAATTCATATAATAAGGTTTTGATGGGGCTTAGGTAAGGTATGATTCATATAATATAAAGGGGATAAAATTTTGAAGGAAATTTACAAAACAATAGTACAAGAATTATAAGAAACTCATTGTTTCACACTCTATGTCCTTCGCTTTATAAATCTGCTGGTACCATAACTTAAACACTCTTTTTTTTTAATTGCAATAAATCATGTAACAACAATTAAAGGAATATTGAACCTTTTCAAAATTTGAGTTTCAAACAATCAAGTAATGTAAATAACCTTCAGGGTTCAAATTAATAAAAAAGGCTTCAAGAATGATAAGGCAAAAGCCAATAAGGGGTTTATCATAAATGAAAAAGGCTAAGGCTCAAAATTGGTTAATCCTAAAGGATAAATTATGTTAAGGTAATTATTAAGGAAATAGGCTAAACAAATGTTGAATCTAAATGCCTTTTTCACTTCAATGCTTCTAATTTAACATATGTGGTCTCAATTTGCATAATAAAAGCAAGTTTTAGAATCATCCAGCTATTCATGATAACACATATGAAAGAATAAAAATGCTTTAAAAATGATGTATTTGCTTTTAGGCTAAAAAACTCACAAAAACATATTGGGATCTTATATGTGTAAATAATAAACAATTTTTATTCAAATTAACTATCTCAATGACTACTAAAAATTTGACTTATGAAAGAACATTTATTCTAACTTTATCCTTTTGTACACTAATTTAATTCAATAATCAATAACAATTTCAAGTACTTACGGACATATTTTAACTAATTCAAGATATCAGTTAAAAAAATGTAATAACAAAGATTATAATAAGTGTAAGAAATCCCTTCCCCTCACTT
Organism: Erythroxylum shatona; assembly: GCA_027568895.1. NCBI lineage: Eukaryota > Viridiplantae > Streptophyta > Magnoliopsida > Malpighiales > Erythroxylaceae > Erythroxylum > Erythroxylum shatona. The sequence continues at coordinate 8,550,451 of JAOSBK010000004.1, forward strand.
AAAATTATACATTGTCCTCAATGTACATAATATAAACGTAGGTAAATTAAAAGTGAGAAAGTGTAGGAAATTGAGTGTAGGAAATTGGTACTTCCATAAATAATAAGAATTTCAAAGTTCTGAATTTAAGGGATTTGGTATTGTCCATCTAATTTTAGATACAATCATCCTTGCAAAATATAAATGAAAGGGATAAAAATAAGCAAAAAATAAAAATAAAGAAAATAAATATGGAATATGGAAAAAGAAATAACAAAAATGAAAACAAGCTAAAGCCCTATCCTAACATAAAAATGGAAATCACGTAAAATAAAATGAAACATATCCTATTGCTTGAGTTGCCTCCTAAATAGCGCTTGATTAATGTCATTAGCTCAACATACCTCTTCATGTCTACTATCATCTTGGATCTGTTATTAGTGGCTTGCTTTTACCTGTTTCTTCACATATCAGTTTCGTAGCCTATGAATAAGCCACTATTTGTAAGATAATTATAAATACATAATATATTAAATTAATAACTCCAATAAACTCCATTAATGCCTTTTTAATAACAAATTGTTAATAAAATAAGAAATAATAAAACTCCCTGAATCTTCAGTTGACTCGAATAGTTTATCTTGTAGGAAGTTTGGACCCCTCGTACTCAAGATGTCTTACAGTAATTCATTAATAATTTCCTTACTTGACTCCTCCTCTTATTCTTCCTCGATCTCCTTTATCCACTATTTTGCTTTCCTTTCTTGGACAAAGGCTTGCTCTTCTTCTTCTTCTTCAATCATCTTTTTCCACTTCTTTGCTTCCTCTTCTTTGACAGAGGCTTCCTTTATTTCCTCTTTCATCTATTCTTCCTTCTCTTCTAAAGTATTAGTTACCCATCTTTTCTTAAAATGCAACTTCATTCATGAAATTGACCTTTATCTCTTCTTCACTATGAGGTGTTAAAAGGCTTAAATAATATGTTATATTATGCTTAACATATTTAGGTGAAGAAAATCTCTTCAAATTCACATTGACTAGCTACACTTTTAGAAAGGTATCATGTTATTATATTTGTAAGTTACTCTTCTTGCTGTTGTTGTTGTAAATATTCAGTTGAAGAATTATATGTATTCTTATAGGGTGAACTCTGAGACCGATTTTGTATGCTTGGTTACTGCCACATATAATTTGGTGTCTGACATCCATGATGGCAATGGTTACTCCTATAAATGTTGCACACTTCATAGATATCAATTGAGCCTCTAAAAATATGTCATCATACATTTCTTTCTAAAATTGTGATGTTGCCATAGGCAATGGCATATCATAACTCCCATGAAAATATTGTCCACTCCATCCTTCCATTGTAGGTTATGGTTGTAGCAGTGAATCTCAAATCTTAACAATAAGTCCCAAACTTAGAGTCAAAGTAGAGAAGTTCAAAAGATAAATAAATGAATAAGTCAAAAAGAAAATAAAATAAGATAAATAAAATAAAATAAATACAAAAATAATGGTTAGAGTAACAAAAGTTAGCTTTTCGTAATATTACTAATCCTCGATAACAATACAAAAAACTTGATTGATGCTTTCTATACTTATAAGAAATTTATCAATTTTAAAAATGCAAGTGCGTGGTATAACTGTAGCTAGCATAGGCAAGTATGGTTTGATCCCATAAGGATTGTAAGTACTAATAATTACACTTTTCCTATTATCTAATTGTCAATTCAAATTATGAATTTAATTAAATATTAAACTAACAACTAAACTAATATTAAAATAATAATGAACTTAAGGCAAAGGAAAGTACTTGGAAATATCTATATCAAATAAATATCTTGGAAATATCTATATCAAATAAATAGTACCTAATTGATAAATCTCCTTAAGAATCTTTAAATATTAACCCTTTATCATATAATTATATTATTGATTATTAAACCATGGAAATTTCTATTTATGTTAATATTTTTCTCTCAACACTACTCCATCAATTAATTAACATAAATCTTTCTAGTTAAAACCATAGAATTGCATTATCGATTCATGAATTTTAGTATTAGGTTTGAATCTAATCCAGAGGATTTATGTCAACACCTATCTCTAAGTTTGCATGCAACTCCTTACAATTATGGTAGATATATTCATACAAGAGGATTTCTCAATCTCAATCATATTAAAGGAAATCATGAACTAATATTTTGAATATATTAGAATCAAAATAAAATATCATGAACTAATATTCTGAATATATTAGAAAAAGAATAAACATATAATTGAATCTTAATAAATTGATCAAGAAAATTGTATTAAATAAAAGATCAAATCATATTATTATCACAATTTAGGATCCATCACACCTAAGCACTAAAATTTTTTGTTCCTATAAAAATATAAAAGAATAACTAGAAAGTGAAGAAATCTTAATTCTAAATCTTCCTTTTTCTTCTAATGGATCTTCTTACAAGTTGGATTAGATGTTGATATCTATCAAATCTTGTGATGTATTCTTTGTGTTTTCCTCATCCTTTAATTAGAACTGTCGCCTCTCTATTTCTCTTATGATTCAAAATCACTTAAAAACTGACCTCCCTCATTTTGCCTTTATTCATGTCCTTTTATAGTAAAAACTAGGGTTTTTAGGATATACGCGATCAACATAGATAGGGTTGTAGGTGAACGTGTATCTCAAAAAACACCTAAATTTGTGATTTTACATAGGCATAAAGACTTACATAGACAACATACACGATGGTGTATATCAATATATACGAGCATGTAACTTCATATGACCAAAACTAATATTCTTCAAAACTTCACACTTTTACAGAGACTTACACCATCATTATACACAATTGTGTAGGTCCAAGTTGCTTCAAATCTTTATTCCATGCCACAATTTCATCCAAATTCTTCTCCTTTTAGTCTAATAAGGCAATTATCATCTATGAACATACTTGACATGAATTAAGTACCACAAATACTATAAGACTATTAAATAGCAAGCAAAACACATTAAATATAGGTGTATAATTATAGTGAAATAAGCATTTATCACTTAACCTTTCTATGTGTAAAACTTAATAAAATCAAATTTGAAAGAGAATTTTTCTAGAGAGAGATGATATGACCAACTATTTGACCTCCCAAAAATCACCCATTCCATGCCTTACTCTCTGTATCAAAATTCAAAAACTTTTTCATTTTTAACTTTACTTCGATAGGTGGGAAAATTTATATTAATAGTTTTTATGGCCATTAGAATATTGGTCATCCAAGGGACTTAATTATATTACAAGTTATATGGATAAGCCCCTGTGTATAAATGATAAAAATGCAAATCTCAAACGGATTGGTCATGCTTACATTTATATTAAGGTAGAGATTGAAAAGACTCTCCCTGAGAGTATTAAGAAAAATAAATTAGATGAAAGGGAAAGTCCATAAAGGATTTTATATCTATTAAAGGAAGGAATAAGAAAAATAGGTTCCAATAGGGAAAATTATTGAATATGAGCCAAAATAGGAGGCTAGTGTAATGCAGATTAGATTTCCCTTGAAATATAAGGAGAAAAAGTTAGTCATATGGATGAGATTGTACCTGATTCTGACTTAGACACTCAATAGGAAGTTCCAAGTCTATACATGGTTGAAGTAAGGACTTAGGGAAAAACTTTGGTAAAGTAGATTAACCAACTAGAACCTAATAGTAATGTTATAAATAGAGATACTAAGATGAAGATGGTGAGGGATAAATGTTAGAACTTAATTTGCTTAACTCATATGTAAGCACACATCTTAGAAGTATTATGATATAGGCCAAAAGAAGAAATTCTAGACGTAAGCCTAGGAGAGAGGGGGGGGGGGGGGGGGGGGGGGGGGGGGGGGGTGGGGGGTGTTAGCTCTATACTCAAATGAATCTAGTGGTATGGAATGTTATGAATTTGAATAACCCAAATAAAAAATAGGATTTAAAGGACTTTCTTTCCTTTAAGAATCATAGTTTTTATGGTCTGATGCAGATCAAAATAAAGAGCCCTTATTTTAGCAAAGGACTTTGGTTTTTTATTTTTTTTTGACCAATCTAAGTAATCTTAATCCTCATTATAATAGGCATATTATTTTCTTTGTATCCTAATGTATTCCTAATACTCAATTGGAGCTACTTTGATCAATTCTTAGATTGTAGAGTTACTTCCATTAAGTCCTAAAAAACTCTCAACATCATAGTGATTTATGCAAAAAACTTAGAGTTTATAAGAAAAATATTTGGTCTAACCTTTCTAAGAAAACATACTTGGCTTAACCTTATCTCACTAATAACTCTCTCTTTAGAGCTTTAGTTAATAGCAAGAGATTTTAATTGTATTATTTGCCCCTATGAAGTTTAATGACTCATATGCAATGGTTAGAAAAATTGTGAAGTTCTTTAAAATTCTGGTATAAAGTTGAAGTGTTATACTTGAAATATTCATTCACTTAGAATATTAGAAAAAGTAGGGAGTGCTTTCTTAGAAAAAATAGATAGGTTCTTGGTAAATTCCTTTCGATTATCCTCTTTCCCTCATAATTGTGCTCATTATAGTAATCATCTGACCTCTCATTATAAACTTATTAAATTCTATTTGAAATTGTTTAAAAATAAAAGAAACATCCCCTTTAGATTCTTTAATTTTCTATTTAAAGTACCTAGCTTTAAAGATACTATCATTAAGGGTATGAAGTGAATAGTTCTGTATCTTTCTTTTGTGTGAATAAACTTAATGCCATTAAAGGGGAACTAATCTTGATAAAAAATAATTATTGTTCCATTAAAAAGGAGAAAGAAGAAGCTTTGAACTATCTTGGTGAATTAGAAGTTAAATTGAGCCTTAACATCAACGATGAGGCTACTAAAGCGCTAGAAAGATCAAACTTGAATAGGTACACTTCTACTCTAGAAAATTTATGTTGACTATTGAAGCAAAAACTTAAAGAGGCATGAATTTGAAGTTTTTTCACAATGATATATAAACTAGGAGAAATAAGAATACAATTATACCCCTTCTTACCCCTACTGATATCCTTATTTATGATCAAGAACAAATAAAGGAGCTAGATTTCATATACTATAAAGATCTCATATTCTAAATCTAGTTAAGTTAGGCATCTATAGCTCTCAACTAAAGGAGATCAGATGTATGCTCATTAAGGAGATTATAAAAGAGGAAATTAAAAAGGTTATTCTCTCTATGAACCTTTACAAATATACCTGGGCATGATGGCTTCAATGTTAGATTCTTCTAAAACACTTATGACATCACAAGTTCAATGATCCCTAATACTATACTTGAATTTTTCCAAAGTGGTAAATTCTTGAAGGAACTTAACAAAAAAACCTTCTTATTTTTAGTTTCTAAAGTTCTTAATCCATCTTATCTACATAAATATACCTATATCATGTTGTAATGTGGTCTACAAGGCTATTTCAATGATTCTAGAATCTAAGTTAAAAGTTGTTATACTTTAGGTGCATACATTCAAAGGAGAAATATTGGGAATAATATCTTAAGTACTCAAGAATATTATGGGATATCACAAGAGAAATGAGATCACAAGTGTGATTTAAAATTGATTTAAAAAAGGAATTTGACTCTTTAAACTAGAACTTTCTATTTAGCATTATGGAGTTGCTTAGATTCCCAACATCTTTCATCTCTTGGAAAAAAGAACATATTACATATGCATCATTCTCTATGATGGTTAATGGGGAACCAACAAAGCTATTCATAGATAGTAGGGGGCTTAGGTATAGGGACCCGTTATCCCCTTATCTCTTTTGCCTAAATGATTAAATGCTTTCTAGAATGATTGCTCTTAACATTTTAAAAGATATTTGATTTAAATTTTATCATAAATATTATAAGATAGGCATTTATAAACTCTCTTTTATAGATGATCTGCTATTATTTTATAATGCCACCACAAAGTTAGTATATGTTTTCCTAAATTCCTTAAACCAGTTCAGGACTTAGTTGGAATCTCCACAAAAGCAAATTCTTGCTATTTACAGGGCCAATGAGTTGATTGATTGAATTATCTTAACTAAAAATTTTAAGTAGGAACAACTCCCATTCAGATATCTAGGTATCTTTATTACCATTAAGAAGCTCTCTTGTATTGATTATAACCTGATGCTTAACTCAATTCAAAGTAAGCTGAATAATGGTTGCAATAAGCCTCTATCATATGATGGTATGATTCAAATGATCATCCTAATCTTATCTAACTTACACATTCGTTAGTGCTCATATTTTGCTATTCTAAAGGAGGTCATAAAACCAATTAAAAAGCTTCTTATGGTTAGGCCTAGAGGATAAGACCAAAATTCTTAAAGTTAAATGGTAAGACATCTGCACACCTAAGGAATATGGAGAACTTGGCATCATCTCAACTAAAACTTTGAGCAAAGTGCTTTTAGTTAAGAGGCTATGGAAGATTTGCACAGAGAAGGAATCCCTTTAGGTCTAATGAATTTACATGCATTTCTTAAATGGCATAAGCATATGGTCAATTAAGGAAAAAAATTAGTTCTTTAATGGACTTTGAGGCAAATTATAGGAATGAGGGATTTAGTTTGTTTAAATATTAAGCACAATATTGGTAATAGAAAAAACACATCATTTTGGTTTGATCGTTTGCATGATCTGGGGGCCCTTTATAAGAATCAAGGTTAAGATAAATTTAAAACTCATATATTAGTTATAGGAAAGGTTGAGCTAATTATAAAAAACAACTTCTAGAAGTGGCTTGAATATGCTTAAAGAAGCTTTGACCTTATAAGTAACAATTTCCCTTCTTACCCTCCTAACTCCTCTAAAGATGATTCCATCCATTGACTCAACAATAAGTCTATGATTTATTCAAATATCTCCAATATAAAGTTATTTTCAAACTTAGAGAACCTTGTGGAATGTCATATCATCCTAGCTTAACTTTTATCTTATGGTTTGCTATTAAATTTAAGTTAGGAACAAAAGACACCTTTAAATTCTATCAATTGGATCCCATATACATTGTATGCTAGGAGTAGTAGGAGGATATGGACTATATGTTCTCTAACTATCTATTCTCCAACTTCTTATGAAACTATATACTTGCACTTGTTTGCATCTCTTGACCCCACACTTATTATATTATGGGTGGTGAATCTTAAATATAATACTTAAGGCAACCAAAAGATGATTGGGTTGGCTTTTAGCACCTTAGTGTAATTGATATAAATTGAAAGAAATAATATGATATTTAAAGGAACTCACACTAGATCCATCATCATTTGTTACAAGCTCCTAAAAAAGACTATAGAAGCTACAATTATGAGGAATCTAACTAAGTCAACGAGTCTTAATTAGCTTTTAAGGTGGAGGTTTCAACAACCTTGTGTTGAATGTATTATGATGTATAGTTATTTATACTTAATTTGCATTAGTGATGGAAAAGCCTTTTGATTCCCTATGACTCATTAGGTTGAAGGGTACTATTGCTTCGTGTATTTGATTTCAACTCATCTTGATCTAGTTTAATTAATGATATTCTTATTTTTTTTCTAAAAAAAAGTTCAATTTAACTCCAAAAACTCAAAAAATACTAGATAGTGGTCCATGACATTACAAAAACATGTCTGTCTTCCTCCAAAATATGGAAACCAAGGAAACCTTCGAATTATTAAGTAGAAAAAGGTTCCTCTGTAGATAAATATGCACAATGTGCCACTTGATTATTGGACTACCTTAGGCATTACTCATCTTTTCAGCTTTATAGTTAAACCTATTGGAAAGGATAAGAAACAATTAGTATGAAAAGGATAAACTACGTCAGGGTGTGTGTGCTTATAAATGTTAATCAAGATTTCCCTTAAGTGATTCTATTAATGAAGCTGGTAAGTTATATGAACACTAAATTTCTATCTCCTATCAGTGGACATCACATATACATCATTAAAGAAAGATGGAGAGACCAACAAGGAGTGGGTTTTAATTAAGGGATACTCTGCACTTGTAGGAATCAATATTTTAGAGGTAAAATACAAGCTACAAAAAGGGAAAGTCAGTTAAGGCATCTTCAGACCCAAATTTGAATAACAACATTAAGTTAAATGATGCTACAAAAGTTTCATATAGAGCTAGTATGTCTCAAGATTATCCAACTCAATCTTGTGATTTACTGGAGGACAAAAATATCTACATGTTGAAATTTTTGATGTACATTTGGAGTAAATATATTTACTTATTATTTTACCATATTTTCTTATCTAAATTAACTTGATTTGATGAATTTTTTATTATGTCTTATGTAATTCTAGATATGTTGCTTGGAAATGATATTAACTAAGGATTAGACATCTTAACAAGGTAAAATAAGAAGGAAATTGTAGCTTTAACATAACACAAATTGACACACAACCATGTGCCAAGATGTTTTCCATATAGGAACTCTAGTGAAGACATAACCTCCTACATTGCCTAATAAGAGGTTATGTCATATGAACAAGCAAATATAGAGGAACACACGATTTAAAAATAGAGTGTTAATGCTTTAATTCCCTTCTAGAAATAAAATTTAAAGACAAAGAACTATTGCAAATAGACTTGTTAAGAGAAAAATGAAGATTAACATACAATTTTGGATAATTTTGATAATGCTTTTGGGCATAAATTTCTCATCTGAACACCAAATAAGATGATTCAAGATGCTACGAAATGCTTAGGAAGTTTTTTAAAACTTTTACATTTTGAGTTTTAAGAAATGCAGAATGGATCATATTGGAAGGTATGATTGTGTTCAACCTATATGTTGTTTGGACAATAAGTTAAAATTCTATAATTGTAACACGGTATATAAAACAAAAATGTCCTAGATCATATTTACGGTAGGAACCTTATTTAAAGTGATGCGAAATCCTTAGAAAAAGGCCAAGTTTTAGTTTTCTTTTAGTATTTTAAAGTTGTAATTAGAGTTAGCAACCATTAGAGAGAGAGAACTCTAAAATATATTTAAAAATTAAGAGATCCCGAATCATTTCAAAAAAGTGGATCACATTAAGAGATTGAAATCTTTTAAAGCTTTTCTATAAACCCTTCAATTCTTTCGATTATTTTATAGATCGGGTATGAAGGTTATGTTTGCTCTTACCGTCCCCCCTCTCCTCCCTGAACTTTATCCACCCACTCTATTATGTTTATGTCCTTACTTTTTATTTACTTTGCATCCTTCCCCTCTAACTAGGCTTGGAAATTAGACTTGTGCTTAGGCCCGACTCAAATTGGGTCTCCGACCTAGTTTTTGGACTTAACCAAACCTCAAGCTGGGCTTGAGGTAGTATGTCTAGGCTTGACCTGGCATAGCCCTACCTCTAATATATCCATTTAGTTAAAGAGGTCCCCTTGTCTTCTTACTACCTTCTTGTCTTCCTACGTCTTCCCTTTCCCTAGTTCTAACCTCTCTTTTATTTCCTTTTTTTCCCCTAATTCCTCCTCTTTTATTCTCCTTACTAAGACTCCAACTTAACTCTCCCTTAATAATCCCATATACTTTCCCCTTTAAAGACCCTTCCCGTTTCTCAGTCTAATGGCTTTCTCTAGAGTTGATGACCAGGGTCACCTTTGTCCTTTCACCTTTATTACTTTTCTTGCCTCCCTTTTGTTACCTTTTTAAGTAACTACATTTTAAAAGTTGTTACTTCCTAGTTCCTTCAATTTTCCTTTTCAAGATGTCCGTTAAAACCCAAGAGTAAGTTTTATTAAATTTAGTGACCTTTCCACCCTTTTCCTATGTGCTTCGAACCAGCCTCTCCCAGTCCCTCTAGTCAAGGCTTGGCCAATGTAAAAATCATTAGAAAAAAAACCTCCAAGTAGACCCCTCATCCCTATTTTTGTTGGGACCCGATCTGAAAATCGGATCCCAACCAGAAAACGAAACGAAAGTAGCGGATACCACAGCGAATTCAAATCCGATAATTCGAATTCGAAGGCAAAACAAATAGCAAAATGCGGAAACCAATAGCAAAAACGAAATCGAATCCTAAATCGAAAGTGGAATTTGAAAGAACGGAACATAAGGCGAAATCAAATCGGATACGTATCGAATCACAAATTGGTCGAATGACAAATTGCGAAAACAAACGGACGAACACGAATCGGAAAACATAGCGAACAAATACGAACGAATACGAATAACAAATCGGATAGAAACGGAAACATAAAGCGCAAGTATTCAATGAATCAAAGGCGAATCGAATCAAAGCAGACAAACGAATCACTCGAATTGAAAACAAAGATTTTTCCGACATCCGGGAACATACAACAGAGAAAACGTCGCGTTGGAAACCATTGACTTACCCAAAATCCGGTATAAATTTTTTTCTTTCTTTTCCATTTTACTCAATCTCATACAAAGCAATACTCTTTTTCGATTTGGAATTCATCAATTCCATAATCTCAATCAAAAACTCAAATCATAATATTCGTCTTATACAATTATACAAATCCCATAAATTCATATTATTTCTACCAAAATTTCGGCAGCATAACGGCTGCATTCTAACTAACCCAAAACCTGCAAATGGTAAATAAACACTTCTATAATTCCCAAGCAATCACACAATCATCAAAATCCACCGGACCCTCCGTCCGGGATCTCAGCATATACAAACACAATCCTATCCATAACTTAATCCAATACATATGTCAGAATTCATAATACATTCCCATAATGAATACACAACACACTTTAATGGCATTGCAAGCCATTTACCATACCCAAAACCCTAATCCAAAATACACAATACACAACAATTCTAAATTTCTCAGCAATCACTTTGCTAAACAAATATACCATATGAACACATACAAACGGAAACCTTCATTTTCTTTCACCCGATCTTCTTCTCATCACCTGTGGATGGGAATGAAG
>JAOSBK010000004.1:8561485-8588014 GCA_027568895.1 Erythroxylum shatona
TTCATTGCCCATGTCAAAACTCAATTCTCTGCAATTATCAAAATCATTAGAAGTGACAATGGCAGTGAGTTTTTCACCAATGAAGGCAATTCTTTTTTCATTTCACTTAGCATCATTCATCAATCATCATGTGTTCACACACCACAGCAAAATGGTGTGGCAGAGAGAAAACACAGACACCTTCTTGATATAGCCAGAGCTCTTAAATTTCATTCAAATATACCAGTCAAGTTTTGGGGTGAGTGTGTTCTCACTGCTTGTTATTTGATTAATCGCTTACCATCACCAATTTTAGGATGGAAGACACCTTATGAACTTCTCTATCACAAACCACCCTCATTATCTCATTTAAAAGTGTTTGGTTGTCTTTGCTTTGCTACAATCCCCAACTATCAAGATAAGTTTTCACAAAAGGCCACTCCATCCATTTTTCTTGGATATTCTCAAGTTCAGAAGGGATACATTCTTTTTAATCCAATTTCTCGCAACTTGTTTGTCAGCAGAGATGTTTTTTTTCATTAACATGTTTTCCCTTTTAAAACTCCACCTACAGATCAGCCTATGTTTCCATTAGATATTCATGCCTTTGGCACACTTGATGATAGTAATTTTCTCATTTCATCACAACCACCAGCTTCTTTTTTGCCTGTTCATACTTCTTCTCACTCCTCATCATCTTCACCACATTCTCCATCACTCCAGCCAACCCCCACCAATACACAACTTCCTTCATCACCACCACTCAGAAAGAGTCTACGGACTCACAAGCAACCAGCATGGATGACAGATTATGTTTGTTCAGCTCAATCCTCATCATCATCTTCCTCTGTGTCTCAAGGTCAGTATTTTCTTTCCAACTTTATCTCATACAATCATCTTCCTACACACACACAATGTTTTGCTGCTTTTATTTCTCATATCCATGAACCCCAAACTTACCAAGAGGCAATTAAACATAATTGTTGGAAAGTGGCAATGCAACAGGAAATCCAGGCGTTAGAAGCAAATGCCACATGGAAGGTTGTTTCTTTGCCTCAAGGTAAAGTTCCCATTGGCTGCAAATGGGTATTTCGGGTGAAGTATAACTCTGATGGTACAATTGAGCGTTACAAAGCTAGATTGGTGGCTAAGGGCTACAGTCAACAACCAGGAATTGATTTCCAGGACACTTTCTCTCCGGTAGCTAAGCAAGTCACTGTCCGAATAGTCATTGCTCTTGCTGCTCTCCGTAACTGGCCTCTTGTTCAGTTAGATGTCTACAATGCTTTTCTTCAAGGGGATCTTCATGAAGAGGTTTACATGACTCTACCTCAGGGATTTGGCACTCCAGGGGGCAATCAGGTGTGTAGACTGCTCAAATCCCTCTATGGCTTGAAGCAAGCCTCTAGACAGTGGAATATGAAACTCAGTGAAGCTCTTATCAACACTGGTTACACACAAAGCAAGCATGATTACTCCATGTTCACCAAGACTGAAGGTAACAAAATAGTAATCATGCTCATTTATGTTGATGATCTCTTGATTACTGGGAATGACAGGAAATTAATTGAAGATCTTCAAGACATTTTGCATAAGAATTTCAAGATGAAAAATCTTGGAACTCTCAAGTACTTCCTTGGTATTGAAGTTGCAAGATCTTCACAAGGAATAGTGCTGAATCAAAGAAAATATGCCTTGGAGCTAATTGCCGATACTGGATTGGGAAATGCTAAACCAGCACACACACCTCTTAAGCAAAATCTGAAGATGACTAGTGCAGATTATGATGAAGCTTTAAAATTGCAGCACATTGACAGTGAATTAGAAGATCCTAGTGTTTATCAGAGGTTGATTGGAAAGCTTTTGTACTTGACAAATACAAGGCCGGATATTGCATTTGGGGTTCAACACCTTAGTCAATTCATGCAGAGGCCTAAAAAATCACACTATGAGGCAGCCTTGCTGATAGTCCGATATATAAAAAAGAATCCAGGGCAAGGTATTCTTTTAGCTGCAAAAGGAGAACCAGAAATAAAAGCTTTTTGTGATTCAGATTGGGCATCTTGTGCAATGACAAGGAAATCTGTTACTGGTTATTGCATCAAGGTAGGAAATTCCTTGATATCTTGGAAGTCTAAAAAACAGAATACAGTGTCCAGATCCTCAGCAGAAGCTGAGTACAGAAGTATGGCAATTACAGTGGCAGAACTTATGTGGATCGATGGTATACTAGCTGAATTGGGTTTACAAATAAAAAAACCTATGATCTTATATTGTGACAGTCAAGCAGCAATACAAATTGCCTCCAATCCAGTCTACCATGAGAGAACGAAGCACATTGAAATCGACTGTCATTTCATCAGAGAAAAAATACAGAGGGGGTACATTCAAACTAAGCACATATCCACAAATGAGCAGATGGCAGACTTGCTTACAAAGGGGTTAAGTATTCTTCAGCACAATTATTTAGTCAGCAAGTTGGGAGTAAAAGATATCTTTTACCCTCCAACTTGAGGGGGCATGTTGAGAGTTATTTTATATATTGTTAATCTGTAATCAGTTGTAGCTTTATAATTAGCTGATAAAGTACTTACACTTAGTTAGACAGCTTACTTACTCTTAGCTAGATAGCTTATAGACAGCTTACTTACTCTTAGCTAGATAGCTTAGCTGTTCGATACTGTATATAAATAGCTACAGTGTAAATGTAAACATTGACTTGAATGAAAATATCTTTCATTCTACGGTTCATTTCTCTTCTCAACAAGTCGGATAGGTTCTATCACAAACAAATATTGTAATGCAACATTGTGACTTTGGAAAATGATGTTGGAGAGTAAATGATTGTCATATTCAATGAAGCAGGTTTGTCCTGTACTCATTTATGGCACCCCACACTTTTGTTAATTATTGAGACACTTTCGCTCGAACTCTCCTTTCCTTTTGTGCTTACTGTTTATAAATGAAACAGATTAATATTAGTCAAAAATGGCGATCGCATATCACTAAGAAAAGAAGAGAGACTCCATCACCGTGAAGGCGTGAACTCGAGATGTTTAAGCTTTGTTTATTATTAGTTGTTTTGTTAAGCTCAGTAGTGTCAGTCTTTTGTATCGATGAATATAGCAGAAATGACTTCCCGCCTGGTTTTATATTCGGTGCTGGCACCTCTGCTTATCAGGTCAGTTTTTGTGGAGTCTTTATCCATTTTTCTCTACTTCCAACCTTCTTCTATGCTCAGCATGTCATTACCAGCGATTAAGTCGCTGACACAGGAACGTAATTACGACAAGTTCAAATCTTTAGTTGTCAATCTCCATCCTTGTATGGGAAAGACCTGCAGACACACGTTTATTTTAGTTCGTAGATGCACACACAGATAGGTACTTTTGACTTCCGCTTAGATAACATTCAAAAAAGGGTAGAGTTTCTGGTTCCTTGAGTTAATTTTGATAGAATTTTACCGGATTATGATAGGTAGAAGGAGCAGCTAACGAGGACGGAAGGAGTCCAAGCGTTTGGGATACCTATGCTCATGAAGGTTAGCTGTTCGGAGTTTTCGTTTACTTTTCCTTTCAAGTAGAGGCAAGCACACATGAAGTATACTTGTTGAGCAATTGATTCGGTATTAGACGTTACCACACATTTATTGCTCTTAGTTGGTATAGAAGGAGCGTGTAGTCTTCAGATAAAGAATGAAGCTACTAAATTTTTTACTTCAATTTCAGGAAATGCGCATGGAGCGACTGGAGATGTTGCTGTTGATCAGTATCACAAATACAAGGTAAGAGCAATTTCTTTTAAATTTGACCGTACCATGGTGATGTTATTTGGATGGAACAGCAGAAGCCTGCTCTGCTAGGGAATTACTGATTTTGTACCAAGCTACGTTCTGCAGGAAGATGTCCGTCTTATGGCTGAAACTGGGTTAGATGCCTATAGATTCTCAATCTCGTGGTCAAGAATTATCCCACGTATGGTTTCTTTTCTCTTTTCTGATCAACCAAGGAACAACTTAACATTATCTGTTTCTTTTGATCATATCTAATAATTGTCGTGTTATATGTGTTAGTTGGAAGAGGACCTGTCAATCCAAAAGGCTTGCAATATTATAACAACCTCATCAATGAGCTTATAAGCCATGGTCAGGCTAAAGTTTAGAACTTTCTTGTTTTCTTCTACTTGTACCGGAACTGGTTGTTCACTTATACATTAAGAAACAAAAAATACTTTTGCCACGGGCTGAAGGTTGCCTTTTGAATGTTGCTTCAATTGCACTCACTATCTAGTTATTGATAAAGCAGGCATCCAACCGCATGTTTCACTGTACAACTATGACCACCCGCAGGCACTTGAAGACGAATATGGAGGTTGGATCAGCCGAAAGATGGTGTATGGAATTTAAGATTCTTTCTGACTTTATTTTATTTCGTGTTGTGCTTTGAGTGATACCTTTTCAGGAAGTACAAAAATAATTAGATGATGATCGTCTTTATTGTTGTTGATGCAGGAAAGACTTCACAGCTTATGCAGACGTGTGCTTCCGAGAGTTTGGTGATAGGATTTCTTTCTGGGCCACAGTAAATGAGCCTAATGTCTTGGCACAAGGGGGTTATGATCAGGGAATTACACCGCCTAAACGATGCTCTCCTCCATTTGGATTTAACTGTTCCAGAGGAAACTCCTCATATGAGCCATATTTGGCAGCTCATCATATGTTACTGGCGCATGCATCATCTGTAAGGTTGTACAGAAAAAACCATCAGGTATTTTCTAAACTCACGAGGAACTGTTTGTGATATATGGGGAAAAAATAAAAACAAAACAATGGTACAGGGAAAGCAAGGTGGAGTTATAGGGCTCACTCTCTACACTTTTTGGCTTTTACCTGCGACCAACTTGACAAAGGATGCAGTTGCTGTTGAAAGAGCCTTGGACTTCAACATCGGTTGGTAAGTTGAAAGATGGATTCTGTGGAAAACGTTTGAATACTTACTGAACAATTCGTTCTCGTTTTTCAGGTTTGTAAAACCTCTGATAACTGGAGACTATCCTAAAGTTATGAAGGAAATTGTAGGCTCAAGACTTCCAGCCCTTACTGTTGATGAATCCAATCTGGTTAAGGGTTCGTTTGACTTCATAGGAGTGATACATTATGCATGTGTGTATGCCAAAGATAACACCAACAGTTGGCAATGGAAATATAGAGATTTTATGGCAGACATGGGAGTAGAGTTTGTATGTATGTATTGAATACCATTCATCAACTCTTCGTGGCTGCATCCCATGGAGCCGAAATAACTAACAACTCTTCTGTTCTTTTGCAGTTTCCCAGGGTAATGAAATACCGGGCGAGGTAAGACTACTTCTGGTCTTCGACTTTCATTCTTTTTCACTCACCCTTCCTGCTTTTTTATGGAACTGTGAGTTCATATTGAAAATACCTCTGTTTGTTAGTGCGTTATCTTTGATGCTCGTAACAAATTGTTTCTTGAATCAGCTTCCTGTGACGCCTTGGGCTCTGCGATACACACTGGAGTACTTTAAGCAAACTTATGGCAACCCTCCTATTTATATTCACGAAAATGGTATATTTCATCTTTCCTATTCCCCTCATGGCAGCACACATATACTACTCGAACATTCACTTGAAATGACGTTTTAAATTCATCTGAAATGAAAATTAATCAGATTTTGATTCTCTGAAGATTACCCTCATGTCTTGCCTGGATTATTTCATTCCATTTGTTCATTTACTTATAATATTTTGTGCTCCAAAAGATAACATATCTAATCAACTCCTTGAGGTTATCAGTCAAAATGGTGATGATTAAAAGGCTCTGCTTCATTCCTTAGTATTGATGTTGGACTTGGACATGAATCTTTCTACCAAGTACCATGTCCTGCCTTTAATCTTTGAGCTTTGTATGGCATTTCTTGGCAGGTCAAAAGACCATACGCAACTCAACGTTGGAAGACACTTCAAGGGTGGAATATTTGCATGCATATATAGGGGCTTTGGCTGATACAATCAGGTATATATAGATATATGTTCACCATTTCCACTCCCGGATCTGCATTAGAACTTTCCAACTTGTAATCTATATAGCTAGGTGCAATTCGAAACTACCATAATATAACTCATTACTCCTGAAAGTTGAGCAAGTTAAACAACTATCTAATCTAACATGTAATAAGTTTTTATATAGAAGGAACGATAAAATGGGTTTGGCTCAACATAACGCTTAGACCTTTTCCTTGGTCCTTTTAATGATAGTCGGAGTCTTGAATAGTTGAATTAACAATTACGTCATCAGTCATCTACTTAAGCATGCAAGCATGATAATGACCTTTTGCCCACATGGTCTTACTTCCCTTTTGTGGTCACTGAAATTTTGTGCAGAAATGGATCAAATGTAAAGGGGTATTTTATGTGGTCATTGCTGGATCTTTTCGAGTTATTGGATGGCTATGAATCAGGATATGGTCTATTTTATGTAGATTTGGATGATCCAGAACTCAGACGACAGCCCAAGCTCTCTGCTCGCTGGTACTCCAACTTGTTGAAGGGAAAAATCGTCTCTATAGATGGTATTATGGAACTGCAAAAGGACTTAAGCCTTCCTCGGAGCCACTTTGTTCAGTAGTCCAAGGAATATATACAAGCCAATCATGCTCTTATTCCCTCCAATCACTTTACAAGGGAACCAAATTGTACCATTATGATAGACATTTATTTTGTAGCGTAAACTTGTGGGAAAGTGAAGAATATTTTCGTTTCTTAAAAGGTTCTTCACTGGCAAAAACTTCCATCAAAACGATGATTCCTGGTATGACCTGTTGGGCATGAAATGTAGGAGAAAGCAACTCTGTGTTCAGGAAGTGAAACACTCCGCTTGATGACTACGGGCTGTCGGCCAAATATAATTAATTTACTTGGGTGTCAATATACCCTAAAACATTAAAATCATTTAATTATCCATTTTCAGTATATAATTCATTTATAAGCGATAATTGAACGCGCAAAAGTCCAAACAGTTCATTGTGAATCAATGTTTACGTTATTAATGATGGCAGTAGAAAGAACGATAACATTTCAGAGGATAGTAACAGAACAGTTCGTCAATTAGAAAACATGATTGAGAAATGTTAAAACTGTACAATTCCAGGAGCCATGCAAGTATGCTAGTAATAGTATATACAAAAGTGGAAATGACTTTAAACAGTTGTGGTGATTGTTTAGTCCGGCGGGGTGATATAATTATGTCTCAGCAAGCAGCTCAGGTTTAGTTCTTAAAGCGTTTTTGGCAACCATACTTGTATGTGAACATTAAGATGAGTGCCTAAGCCAGAAGCCAGTGGCTCTGTTTCCAGAATCCGAGCCCCTGGTAGGCTGATGGAATGAATGAAACCTTGAGTCCCCATCAACAGTTGCATGCTGCAATCGAGATAGATGGTCCATCTCCCAAACCTGGAAATGATTCGGCAAAGGATTTTCTGCTTCATGAAGACTCTGGACCGATGAACTTGGCGAAGGGACCAAAACGAAGCCTCCATTTTGTTCCTGTGAAGGTGGCAGGGCTGGCAGCACCATATGCAGTCCACTTGGACCATCAAACCTTCTGACACCATACATTAAAGGAGCTGCCATTCCTGTTGAATTGTTTGCTTGTACCCAATGATGGAAAGGATGTGAAATTGAATTCCTTTCTTGATTCCAAATACTGCCCACTGGATGACGAGGAACAACCGAAGACACAAATGAGCTTCCAGCTGCCGGACCAGACCTGTAGTAGACAAATGCAGCAATATTAGCATCATACGTTGTGGAGGCCGTTCAATTGGATTTTTCCATCTGCTGAAGCAAGTACTCTTGGATCAGGAGCGACAACTACCAGACAGCACATATTATTTCATCCTTGCCAACAAAAGAATGGAGACTGGAGACTAACTCCCTAGATCCACATAAATGTCCAAATAAAGGAAGAAAAGAAACAGTGAGCTTATTATTGCATATTGCTTACCCATTACCAAAAAGAGTTGGATGTGGAAAAGACGTGGGCCTTGTTCCAGTGTCAGAATCAACATTAGATGATCCCAATGTAAAAGGAGGAAGAGAAGATGGATCTGTGATACTTATATGGCTATTGGCCACAGGGAAGGAAGGGGAAGGAAGGCCCCAACTATGATATTGAATATTAGTGGCAGGAAAAGTGTGGGCATTGAAGACCTCATTCCTTCCAGATAAGCCAATCGAGTGGTGGTTATTCATATCATCTACACCTTCAGTAGATCTTGAAGAGGCAGGCGAAATTGGCCCAACATATGCAATGTATGAATTAGCCACCGAAGCTGCAGCTGATAGTTCAGTATACAGGGAATGATATGCCCTTGAGTCATGATCTACATTGAGAACGACTATTTTACTAGAATACTTAAGGCACCACAATTTTTCATCACAAATTTGTCTAACAGTATACTTACAGGTGGTTGAAGGAGGTTCCCCTTCCCTGAAATGCATAAAAAAACCAATTCCATCAACATTAATTTCTAACATATATCATTATGCCAGGAATTGCAGAAAAGCTCTCCAGCATTTTGCTTCTAACATCTTAAATTAGAAACAGAGTCAATTGAAAAAATGAAAATGCATCTTTTATAATAACAAATGGAGCAGAAACAGATAGAACAATTGTATATAATTGCTATGTTGCTTTTATTGACACTGTTGACTCTCTCTCTCTCTCGTCCAACACATAATCAAAGCACTAGCACACACTTTAAATAACTTCAATTACTGTTCCATGCAGGAGGCAAAGTTTATCTATTAAACAAATCATGAACCATGTGAAAAGATGAATTAAGATGACAAAAACCAAGGCAGTTGAGAGAGGATAGAGAGAGGCAGGAGCAAGTAACAGTAACAATGATAAAACCAGCTTCTCGATCCACTGTAGCTATCACTCTGTTCTCATTAGTAGTTGTAATGGGGTATGCTTATGTTAAGCAACAGAGCACACTCCCATGGTTGGAATGCGCATTGCAGATTGTGGCCTAATTACTAAGATTAACTTGTAAGTTACTTGTCTTCCTTGATTCAAGGAAATTAAACAAATGACCTTCATGAGTTTTTGGAAGTTGCTCAAGTACAAGATATGAGATAATTGAGAACAATTATAAGTGAACATTGCCCCTACAATTAGAGGGAATCAGTAAATCCTTTCTATGATTGAAGCAACAAATAGTTACTTGCATGCCAAATATATAGCTTACATAATGATTCTATGGAGAAAACATTACATGAAACCCTGGGACACCACAATTTAAAATCTATATAAGAATGCGATTGAGTCGAAATGCAAAAGATGATACCACAGAAATTGAAGCATGCTAGCAGGCAGTCAATCTGTTAGTATGGAAGATTTGAATTCAGCATTAACCAAGAAGAAATAAAATAAGAAAAAAAGGAAGATAGTTTGCTTACTCGAATGATGAGCCAGGTCGTGCCAATTCACCAAATGGACACCAGTGAACACGAAATGGCTGAAAGGAGAATAAGGAAAATGCAGTTAGGTAATTTTGATTATATATTCATCATATTTAGGTGATTGGATAGCTGTTCATCCCCTTTCTTGTGGCTGTCCTTTCTTGAGTGCAATAGAAATGTCTCCAACCAAGTTTCTGCTGTCTTTTCTCAAAAAGTAGTTTACATTAAACTATTTCTTTTCTTTTAATATCGATTGTTTTTTGAAGTGTTGACAAGTGTGAAACTAATCCAACCAAACTTAATGCTTTCAATATGAGCTACTTCGTGAACCAAATAAAGATAAGGTTCTTTCACGAAAAACAACTTCCAAAAGTAAAATTCTCAACTACAGACACAAAATTATCATTTTAGGCGAGACCAAAAGTAAGATGGTTCTCACCCCCATCTACTATCACAATTATTGGGGACAACAACTTCATGCCAACTTAGTTGCCTAACAATAGCAATTGTGCTCTCATCTTCCCTTTTACACTTGATGTATTGACAAACTATGACATTATTCAACTCATTTAACTGCTATTGAATATCTATTTTGGTAGGTGGAATTCTTATTCAATCGTGGAAAGATTGTGAAAGTATGTAATTGAAGGTAAATCCTGACAACTGCCCTGGCCCAAAACAACAAAGAACAGTAAATTGAGGACTTAACATTGGTCAAGTGGCCTATAATGGCTTAGCATATAGAATTTCAGAACATACTATAAGTACCAGAGTATTCTTTAAATTCCCTAAAAGATACTAATATTCCCCACATAGATAAAATTTTAAGGGATCCATTCATCTAATCTTCAAATGTTTTCAAGGTCTACCTTCAAATGTTTTCAAGGTCTATAACATAGCACACTTCTGATGTAACAGGTAAAGATGCATGAAGACATGATATATGAAACGATTACCCTGAACCATAAGCATGTTAGCATTTCACCTGTGGCCATGCAAACATCACAGGAAAAGGTAAGCATGTTGCGATAAATAGCAGAACCTGAATGGCATCTGCTTTGCAAATGGATCTAGAAAACACCTGAGAATAAGATGGAGTTTACCATTTCAGAGTAGCTTAAATCATAGAAGTCATCATCAGAAATCCAATCATCCATGTTGAACTCATTGGATGAACGAGCAGAGCCATTTGCATACAACCATTGACCTCTCTCAACTGTTCGGCAATTTGGACATTGCATTGCACCCTTCATATTGAAGGCTGATCCAATGCAATCTGCAATGAAGAGGACTATAGAGAATCAAATATTCATCGAAATTACCCAATTTGTTGTTTGTCTTCTATGTTCACTACTTGAGCATCAATGTGTAAACCTTTCAGTTATTGCAAGTATGTCCAAATTGAATTAGGAATGTTCTCAAGACAAGCTAACACAAGGACCAAAAACCCAAGCACTCAAATACATAAAATACACCAGCAGGCTACTAGATGAAACAAATAAAATGCAACTGATGGTCAGGCTACTAGATGAAACAAATAAAATGCAACTGATGCTGTTATAGGGTCAAAAGAATGCAAATCAGCCTGACTCAACACCTGAGTATCCTTCGTTCAACACCTGAGTATCCTTCGTTCCATTCTGTAGAAGAATACTAAATCAACCTACGCCAAACTATGTTCTGTTTATGTATGCTATGAACATTATATGCAGAGGCCCTATGGAATGCAAGTAGTAGAACTTAACAATAAAGGAAGGTCAAATTAGTGTGCATTTGATGCTTACGGCAGTAATAATAGGAACTAAAATCAACTAAAAGTGCATTTCTCTAACTACTAGATGGAGGATACGCAGACTTTCCTTATGTTTATAAGTTGGTCCTAGTAGTAGATTAGTCCAACTTAATTGCTATCGATAAGTTATCTATCTAGTTAAGGTTTAATTTCAATTAGCAGCAGCCAAAACAGGCTTCATATTTATTTTAGCTTGTCTTTTGAAAGAGACTGTTGATTATATAAATTTTAAAATACAAAGAGTGAAGTTTTATTTTCTATAAAAGTGATAATATTAAAGATCTAAGTGACTCCTAAACCTATCCCTTTGTTTCAATTCCTTATTTATAAATTTCCGCCACTAAAATTCTATACTCCAGCACAGATAAGAACTTCAAGCAGCCGTAGAATTACGACTACAAAAGGGTTTTAACAAATCCTGGGTATGTCCTTCTGTCCGTCCTACATCACTAATATAACCGAGCAACCAACTAAACATATACAGTTAAAGACAACAAGATTGAAAAATGAAAGGTCGTTGCTTTCAGCCTTCCAAATTCGGACCGCGGATACTTCAAAGACATCCATAGAAAAGGTCTTGCTTGTGTTGATAGTCTTGATCACTTTCTCTGACATTCAAAATTTCCGTCTTCCGACATAACAGTCATATGAAGACAAACGTCCCAATCGAGTAATTTCGTCTTCTTTCTCTTCGTTTGGGAAACTCAATAGCCAAATTCAACTACTGAACCATATAAGAAACTGGTTGACGGGGTCAACGCAAACAATCCAAGCTCAAGCTACCATTTTTCCATTTCCCATTTTCAACACCATATGGAAAAGCCGAAAGAAAAGGATACAAACACCAAAAAGATGTGGAGGCAAAAAAAAAAAAAAATACCCAGATGAAATTCGTGGCCGCATTGAAGCTTGGCCCTGGATCTACCCCCATTGTCATACACCAACTCAAGGCAAATCGTGCAAGAAACCCCAGAAGAGGGAGGGTCGTGTCTATGATCACCACCGTCAGAGCGATAACGAGGATCACCGCCGTCCATTGCGTCACGTTGTTGCCGTCGAAGATGCTGATGATGATCAACGGTGGCTTTTGCAGAGTCCGGCATTCCCTCCTCCGTCCAGCCTCCGCCAATCAAAACCCGCGGATTAGGAAGTTGCAATAAAAGGACAAATCTCAATAAGTCTGTCTTCTCCTCTCTCTCATTTGTTGATCTTGTACATATATTTATGTGTTTGTGTGTGTCTAAGTTGGGGCTCGGCAGATGTATCTATGCTAGGCTAGGACCTGTCGTGGACTGTCTTCGAGAATATAAGCATGTGTTTGTAAGTACTGATATTTAATGAATATTCCTAAGTATTGTATAACCTTTTAAAAATAATTATAAAAACTCAAAACTCTTGACTCTTTCATTACTGAAAGGATTTAATTTTTGACATGTTTTACAATTATGTATTACAACATACAAAAATAGTTTATTTTATTAATTATATTTAAAATTTTACGAAACTAATTTAAGTTTTGTCATAATTAATTTTAATTTCTATTTCAAAATTATTTAGAAAGAAGAAAGTTATTTTAATTTTAATTTTAATGTCGTATGACTTTTTTAAGTAAATTTTACGATTTTTAAGTAATTAAAATTTTAAAATTCTTGAATTTTATAAATTTTAATTTTTTAAAAATCTTTCTCTTATTTTGTTGTTAAAAAAATTGTGAAATACACGTGACATAAATATCATATCTAAATCAATCAAATTTTATTGATACGATAATTCAACCCAACTATTAAATTTGATCTTGAGTAACAAAGTACGATCCAAACTAATAACTTCTTATAATTATCTTAAATTATTAATTTAAGTCAAATTTAATTAGTTCTTAAAAGATAAATTGGATTGCTATATGAGTAATATTTTATTGGTTAATGTGTATATTTCATACCTTGGATGTTTCAATGTTTTTTTTAAATCTAAAAAAGTATTTTTTGAAAAATTAAAAACTATGAAAATTTTGATATATTTAAAGATTAAGAATTTTTTCCAAGTTATTTAAACTATAAAAGCTATATGTCTTTTACCCTTTTTTCTTATAAGAACTCATTAAAATGACTATTTAACCATCAACATTACAAGCGGGGTACCCTTTCCAAATTAGTAAATATCCAATTAATATTGATCACAAAACAAAAATACAAGTTTTTTTAATTAATAAAACCAATTTCACTTTTCCCTTCATTTTATTGTTATTTATGATGAAAAATCAAGGCAAGATCTAATCCCATATGCAGCAAAATAATAGTAAAATTTTTTCATTTTTATTTTCTGAAAGCCAATATCACTTAAATGATATAAAATGATCAATATATAAATCCTAATAAAGTATAAATCGAAGTGCATACCTTATTTCAAATCTCATTTTATTTGTTATTTCTTTTGAACCATTTCTGCTTATCTTAATCACCCTAATAGAACAACTGTTTGACATCTAACAATATTTACAAAGTTAAGAGAACTATTCAATTGTTGCAGAGAGAGTTAAACAAATAGTGCTAGCTTCTTTAGAGCTTAAGTTTGTTTATAATAGATTTTAAAATTTTTAATAATTTAATTGAAATTAAATTCTAATTTCAATTAAACTTTAATTACAATTACAATTAATTCTAATTAAATATCAATTTTGTCCAAATATGATCCTACATCTCATTTTGATCCTTATTTATCAAACATATGATATTTAATCATAAAGTTTTTCAAACTTTACAATCAAGTCCAACTTGATTAAAGTATATTTTCTCTCTTCAACTTGTTCTTTATTTCAACCCATTAGGTTTCTAAATATGTTGGCAATAGATATAAATTATATCCTAATTACGTTTAGGATTAGATAAATTAAACTCTTTTAATTTATCTTTAATTCTCTAATTATTTATATACATAGATCAAGATTAACATCTAGTAATTCATAATGACCGCCTAAATAATTAGGATCATCAAAGTAATTTTGACTAACATTTTCGTGCATGAGTTTTTCGTATGATTCAATCATTTCTTCATAAAATATTTCAATTAGATATAAAGCATGAGACTAAAGTCTACTCTATTTGAGTCCAATCGTGTTGATTTTTCACCATTAATAAGTGATTCAATTAATAACATGTGAAAATTATTTTTAAGTTGTCATTTTACCTTAGCCAAGCATTTTTCAAATCAATAATCGAGAATGATGGAACATTAATCACTTTAGTTTGATGAATCTTGTATTGATAACTTAACTACTTCCATATAGTTCATACTATATTCAATGACTATTGACTGAGCTACCTTGACTATAATAGGTCATAAGTATATCAAAACATATCAATTCTTATATGAGATAACTTTGGAGATCTTAAGTCAAATGATCATTTATATAATCATCACAATGAGAATTTTTATAAGCATATAAGTAATGTTCCAAATAGATTTCTAAATGATGTCAGTTTGATGAATTTGTTCTTTAATAAGCACTCACACATTTATTTATATAACTTTTTACTTTAGTCTATGAAATTAACTACTTCCTTCATAAGGAGAAACATAATATGTGATAATAATTTATGTTCTATTAATGTCCAGTTTTAATATAACAATAACTAGGAAAATTTTAAAAATAATATATAAATGCAATATAAACCTCATAATTATAATCTCATCATAATTTTTCAATATATATTTGTCCTACTATAGACTTTATCTATACTTATAAGATAAAGAATGTCTTTAAATAATTATGTCACAAAACTACAATCAATGGATTGACTATAGGGCATAAATCAATAATCTCCCACTTACACTAAGCCACTCATTTAAGTATCTTTTACTATATCCCCATACGACGATCATGATACTGCTAGGACAATGGTTTAGTAAGAGAAGTTTACAAGATAATCTATAGTAAGAACTTACTTAAATATTACAACTTTCATCTTAATTATCATTATAATTAAGAAAAACTGCCTGAATATATACTTTGATCTTTGATGAGACTTTAGCTCCTTTTGCGTGCCCAATAGCTTTAATGTTTTACATTACATTACTATTTAAATAATGAATGGACTATACCAAGTTTATTAAAGAACTTTTTAATCCAATTAATCATTTCCACCAATTAAAAATTGTATTATGGCTTAATTAGCAATCAATGCTATATTGTAACCTTTCTGATCTCAAAATAATATTGTTCTACATAAAATAGACCTTAATTATAATTTACTTATAAATTTAATATCCATATAAGCTTAAACTCAAAATATCGACTCATATATAGAATAAGATTTCTTTAATTCTTCACAAGTATCAGATATGTCAAATATTAAATATCTTATTTACGTACTTGGAGTAAAATAGGTAAGCAACTTCCATATTTATCTCTATACATCTAATTCCCATAATTGAGTTATTATAACATTTTCACATCCAATATGAACTATTTATGGACAATTATATTTTCAACAATTAAAAAAACAAATTTTGTTCTCTATAAACAATATGTCTCTATATACTCCCAGTGAAGAGGACAACTATACTTTCATTAAATTTCTTGTAGACATGATAAATTCGCATTCATCAATAAAACAAACTCTTTGAATTTGTCATGAAAATGAATGTTTCAACATCTCATTACCTTTCAATTATACCTCAAATGTACTAAAAAGGCATTAGCTCCAATTTGATGTATTGTTATGATATTGGAACTTTTCAAAATTTATCTTAATCTCACTACTTATTTTGAGAACCATTCTTCTAAAAGTATACACTAAAACAAAACATGTTTTTGATAGGTTTGTAAGATTATATCCAACATTTGGCTATCTCACAACCTTTTATTATCCAATTTAGTTCTCAAATTAGTGGATAATATATGCTTCAACTATGCATCACATCCCCAAATCATTAATTTTGACTCTTTCAAAGTCTTACCATTTCATATTTAATATGAAATCTTACTAATTGATTTAATTAGAACTATCGAAGTTAAGTTGTAGTACTAGGCATAAATATTTCAAAAATTAAATAATACATCAATAAAATATCTCATATTATATATTCCTCTTCATATAAATCTATGCTATTATGAAATTTAGTTGTGGAGGTATCTACTCAAGAATATCATCTCCTATAGATAACCAAAAATTTTATATCTCCCCACATTAATCTCATCGAAGTGATTTAGCATATTCAATATTCAATTTCTACTTAGATATCACCAATCTAAACTTTCCAAAATTTTGAATCAATACTTCATTTAATAAATATGACTACAACAATAAAAATCCTACTAAATGCGGGGTCTAAGAAGGTCCAATGTATGTAGCCTTAGAGATGTTATTTTCGAATGACCTACAAGAATATTTTGTGAAAAAATATTTTAACAGTAAAAGAAAAATACTGAGAGTGAATAATAAAAAATTTTGACAGTAAATAAAAATATGTGAAAGCTTAAATTAATTGACACCGAATGGGCCCTTATATTAAAAATTTCCTTATCGTTTTGAAATGATAAATGTCCACTAACTTACATAAGGCTGTAATCAAAGCACTTACAGTTGAGACTGTTAGATTCAATTTACAATCTTTAATCTCTTCATATACCTCCAGTGCCTTTTTCCAGTTCTTGGAATGAATAATATAATGAAATAAAAGTATTGTCCTTTTATGAATTGTTATCACATCCAACACATCCATCATTTCATTAAAAGTTGATTTGGTTATTTTTTTAACTAAGTAAATTTCACAAGTTCCATATGATTCATAATTAAAAGGATACATATATCCTTATATGTAACTTTATGATTCTCATCATCATGTTGATTTAGCCATCATGGCATAAAAGGATAATATCGATTATCCAACTTTGTATTCTTGTCATTTATGTTAAAAACAAGTCTCCTTTCATCTAACATATATATTATTTGAATAAATTTAGAGCAACTACTACTTAACAATTTATTTCTTATCACACCTTAAACATCACAGTAACATTGAATTCACAATTAGTATTATATACTCATAAGCATGAACTAGAAATACATATGATCCTTATTATATCACACATTGAAACGAAAAACCATACAATCATTTTTATTTAAATGACATTTATTATCATTTTATAGCAAATGCCTTCAATTGTAGTCCACATTTATGCTTTTATAGAGTAAATTGAATGAAATAATTTCATTAAGGTCTATACCTTTCAGCTATACTCCATGCAATCTTTTATATCTTAATATCATGGTGTTAACATAAATCTTACTTGTTGTCGCCAAAGTTAATAAGATAATAATCAACTCAAGATATCAATACATTTTGTCATTCATATGATTTTGACATATCTCGAAAGCTTTAATACCAAATCCTTAACATGGATTAATAACAAAATTGCATAATGGACGTATAACTTTTCTATATGATTTTAAGAACTTCTTTTAAACTTGACCTATATCCAAAAAATTAAGTTCACTAATTTAGTATCAACTATTCTAAATAAAGGTAATTTCCACGTGGAACAAAATATAAATGTAAGAAAAGCAAGTATTTGTTATACTTTATGAATACCAAATAAGATCAAGATTTTAATAATGTAT
Source organism: Erythroxylum shatona (assembly GCA_027568895.1). Taxonomy (NCBI): domain Eukaryota; kingdom Viridiplantae; phylum Streptophyta; class Magnoliopsida; order Malpighiales; family Erythroxylaceae; genus Erythroxylum; species Erythroxylum shatona. Next base: position 8,579,364 of record JAOSBK010000004.1, read on the forward strand.
TTGATTACTCTCATTATTTTATTCAAAATAATAACCCTCAATATTATTTGGAAAGATTACTTTAATCTTTTTAATGGGTAGGATCTCATTAAAATTTAGTTAACTTTGAGTCACTCAACAAACCAACTAAACTTAAATTAGACAGATAACATCCTTATCAATCTCATCTCATCTGACTCCTAGATCTATTAGGTGACAACTATTGTCAAAACATATCTTATTTCTAACTTTGCCTCTAAATTTATATGATCATAAGTCACTCATCCAAATTATATAAATATAATTAAGTAGGACTCATTAATTAAAAAAAAAGTTCCAAAGTAGGCTTTGAGTCACTTAACAAACCTTACAAGAAGCATAACTCCGGTTTTATACTTAAATAATGGAAGGCAAAATCACATTTTTAAAGCGTACTTACTATTTTAACTAGATATTTAATTTGTTCAACTCATCAAACATAAAATTGCACGTAAAATATCATGTATCCAAAACATACCATTTATATACATCCAACACATATACCAAAACATATATATCAAATATATAAATAAAGCATACAATTTATCATGACAAAATAATCAAATTATATGCATAAAATATCAAGTTTCATTTGATTCTAATTGTTGGTATCCATAATCTAAAATAATATTCCCAACTCGTTAGTAATGAAATTAGATTAAACTCATTGATTCCTAAATGAACTAATTTCCTATTCTAAATAGAAATTAAATTTGATTTGAAAACATTTTTTAAATACAATTAAATATTATTTTTAATTATCTTGACTCCTTTAACAAAATTTAATTGAAAAAATTTTCAATAAATTATTTTTCTTACTTATTATAATTTAGAAAACTCTTTTTTTCAAAATTCAACAAGTAAGAAATTATAATCCAATTAGAAAACTATTTCCAATCTAATTAGAAATTATTTTTACTTAATTAGAAAACTATTTTCTAATATTAAAAACGAAACCACTTTTAAAATTAAATAAGAAATCTTTAATTTTAATTAAGAAGTTATTTATATTATTTTTAGATTGATTTCTTAATTAATTAGAAAATATTTGATTAATAAATTAGAAAATAAATTTAAAAATATTAAAGAAATCTTTGTTTTCCTAATTAATAAATGAAACTAATTTTCAAAACTTAATCAAGGGAAATACCTTTTTTAATAAATCAAGAAACTTATTAATCATAAATAAAGAAACTATTTTTAAATAAATAGAATAATAATTCTCTAAAAAATAAATTTAAATTATCTAAATCAAATTGAAATAAATTTAGGATTAAATAAATGAAACTCCTTTAATTTATCTTTAATTCTCTAATTAAACAAGTTATATCTATAGATTAAGATTGACGTATAGCAATACATCATAACTATTTAAATATTTAGTAATATTAAAGTGAGTTTAGCTAACCTTTTTGGGTATGGTTTTTTTTGTATAATTCAATCTTTCCATCATGTTATATTCCAATTAGACATAAGTATGAAATTAATATCTACTTTATTTGAGTCCAAATATATCAATTTCATCATTAGTAATTGATTCCATTAATAATATGTTAAAACTACTTTCAAAGTATCATTATACCTTTGAAAAAGAACTTTCAAATCAATACTAATCGAGAACAAATAAAACATTCTTCCTAATTACTTTAGGGTGATCATGTATTAATTACTCAACTACCCCTTTATAATTTATGTTATATCCAAGAACTATTGACTAAGCTACACTTAACTAGAATAAGTTATAATAAGTATCAAAACATAACAATCCTTATATGTGATAACTTTAGAAATCTTAAGCAAAGGATCACTTGTATAATCACTACAATGAGAATTTTCATAGGCATACAAATAATGTTTCAAATGGATTTTTTTTTCTGTGGAGGAAGTTTAGTGAACTTATTTTCTAGTAAGCAATCATAAATTTGTTTAAGTATTTCTATACTGAGATCGATTACTTAGTTCATAAAGAAAAAACATAATATTTTCTAGTTTTTTTTTAATGTTATATTAATGTCTAGTCTTATTAAAATAATGACTAGAAATAGTTTAGGGATAATATATAAATGCAATATGAATCTCATAATTATAATCTCACCATAATTTTATTTGCAATGTATATATATCCCATAAATTTTACCGTATACATATAATTATTTATAATATATAAAGAATTCATTTAAATAATTACGTTATTAAAATACAACTAACTGATTGGTTATAAGGCATAAACCAACAATTTGATGATATGTTTTATTTTTTAAAAATATGCATGACGAGTAAAAATCAAAGTTTTGATTTTCAATTCATACTAACCAAAACTAATCATATTCATTAGAAAGTGAAACTAAATTATTTTGAATCATATCAAAATTTCATATTGGATTGTACCGAAAATTTTTAAGTTGCACCATACACCAAAATACTGAAAAATACAAGGTTAAGTTGAAAAGATAATATATTTATGCATGATAAGGCCCTAAAGCATAAAAATAACTAGGTAGGAGGTGCGGAAGATTTACAATGGTGTTTATAAACTTGTTATGCTTTAGTTTTGGTGTTATCCTTCACTTGAATGGATTTGAAGTTTATAAAAAATTGATCTCCCACTTTTCTACGTGAACTTCATACGTTATCTCTTGACTTCATTAATACGCAACTTAAATAACTTCCATATTACTATCTTTTTAGACATAAAAAACAAATCATTAATAGTAACTATATTTTGTTATCACCAAAACCTAGATTGGATCTTCCTTAGTTCATCATTAAAGACCTCGTGAACTACTTCCTTAACTTGTTTCGACAAGGGCGTCATATTCTTTTGTGGAGATGGTTTGTTAATCCCTTAATACATGCAGGACTATTTGCTAATTGTTGATAAGCCTTGACTAAATACTAGCACGATTATGACATAGACTAGGCATACACCATGTAAGATCAAGCAAGTTCGAGCTTCAATTCTTTAAAATTTCAAAAAAAAAAAAAAACAGTTCGAGCTTCAATTAATGATTACAAACTATTGGTGTATTGATTGACTTGATTATACTAAGGTGGTCTGCCTATAAGCGCATTTGGATAGACCAAATACCAAAAAGTGCTCAACGAGCAGAGTCGCGTTGATGGGACTGTACACATGTATTGGTTGGACCATGCCCAAATTAATTTGAAACTTGTAGAGATTATGAGTGCTGAGATAAAATTGGTGGTTTAAGAGAAGAAAGAAGTCCTAACAAAGAGTATAAAGAATGGATAATAAAACTTCACTTCTTTATTCCCATTATAAGGAAATTACATCAAAAGTTACTGAATAAAACGAGGGAAAGAGATCCCTGTGATATTCTCTATGAGGATTTTAATACAGTCTGAAGGCAAGTGTTGAAATGTGATTGTCCCAAATTCAAAGGATTGAGCGTAATTGGCCAGCCAATCCGCACATCCATTGACTTCTCTACATATGTGTCTCTGCTTTACTATCCAATCTCTAGCAAGCAACTTCTTAATAGCCCTAACCAATGAATTGCAAATACCCTATTGTTTCTCTGGGGAGAAGAGCATATTAATAACTACAAGAGAATCCACCTCCAATTCTATCCTTTTATAACCCAAGTCCTATGCAAGTGATAGCCTTGTGAATACACCCGAAAGTTCCGCAAAGATCGAGATAGTAAAGCCCACATTTTAAACAAAACCTCCAAGTCAGGTCCAGTGTAGTCCCGAGGAACACCTCCCGCAAAAGTAATGAACTTATTATATTGATGTGTTAGTCATCCACTAAAATAATGATTTAAGCGATTAAAAATGTCAAACACCAACTGAATTAATAGACTTTTACTAACTTTCTTGTATTTTTGTTCAATAGACCTTTAAATATAACTTATTTAAACACTACTTTCAATATAAGGAGTTGCAATTATTATCGTTTGCAGGTGTTGTTAGGGTAAAAACAATTTTGATGTATTCATTCATTTTATTGCCGATTTAATTTATTAAAGTAAATGCACTTGCTGTTCTAAACTTTTTGTGCAGAACACTTCTAAATGCAAAAGATTCCGTAAAATTGAATTGAGTTACGCGAATTCAATTGTCTTGTGATGATTTTGGTGCAGCTGTATTCTTATCACAGTCTTTATAACAGCTAAAGTGAGAGAGTTCACAGTTGACTGTCCAACTCAAGGAGAGGAGCCAGTAAGTGAAGCAAGCATAAGTGTCATTGGAAACTATGTGATGTCCTTCAACCGAATCATTTCTTTGTATTGGAATCCTGCATCTACAGTTATAGTTGACAGCTTAACAATGCTTTCTGGAGTCAGGACGCATTTCCAAGTTACCTTGCACATTCACTGTCGTTTGTTATCGCATGTCAGAGGTCGAGAAATTTGTACATTTGCATGTGGATGGTGTTTCAACATCTGTATGAAACGGAATTGGTTCCCAGGTATCTGTCGGACACAAATGAAATGTTCTTTTTACTTCAACCTTGGAAAGCAGATGAATTGTTTCGTTCCTGGGCCCTGCTAAGAATTTGAATCCACCCAAATGGACTCCCTGAAAACTGAAAATGCAACTTGAATAGAGAGCAAGGCATCTTCTCAGGGGAAGTCAAGTCAACCCCCTTAAGGTTTGCGTTTATAAATACATGGTATTATAGATATACATGCAATCTGGTCATAAAAACCGATATTTGAGTGACATTTTAAGACAACATTCTTGTTCACAATACGCTGTTATATTACATATACTTCTGTTATGATCTTAGTGCTTGATCTTGGGCCTCTTCACAATCATCACACTGCAGTGAGCATGATGAGCACAGTAGTCACTCACACTACCAAGAACCGCCCTGCAAGAACAAAGATTTCTTGTTAGAAAAAAATTCTCAGAAATTTTTTTGACATGCAACAGTAGACTCTGGTAAACCCAGTAGGGTTTCACTATAGTCCCAATAGGCTTCACCACTTTGAACAGTGATTTGTGAATATAAAATACAATTACATCATAGGCGAAGAAGTGTATAGTTCCTTTCTTTCAAAGGATGTTGTAAACATGAAATCCCACAGTACCTAACGGTCTACTAATATAATGTCTACACACATAATATTTGGCCAAGGGTACACATAGAACATCTCTGTTAGCATCCTCGTATTACCATTCATATAGGCTTGAAGCTACGGAAGTTCACTAGCTAAGGTACCAAACAGTAAGCAAATTAGAAGACTGCCATAGATTATCAAAATCTGCATCCTGTACTAAAGAAAACAGAGGTTAAGTGGATCAGTATCATCTGCATTCTTCCCCTCCTAAATCGTTTTATCTTCCTCAATAAACTTGGAAAGATTTATTTCTTAGGGTGTCAGGATAGTTCAAGTCACTAAATGTCTGATAAGTGAGTGTTTTATCTCAGTTCTCAAGCTCCATTAGAAATATGAAGTTTTCTTCGTTGGTAGTTAATATGACTGGGGAGGTGCTAATATAGGTTTTGGTAGGTTAAACAAGGAGATTAATAGGCTTAAGCTACATCTGTTGGTCCCGTCTGCTTTGAGAGTGCATTTCCTGCCTTTGTGAATCACAAAAGGGCTGTTTTGGATTTGTTGATTCTATTTGTGAAGTTCAAAGACTATCAAAGGGAATTCAAGATTATAACCTTTAGCTCCATAACATTGATATCAATCAATTAGATTGGAAAAAAAAAAAAAACAGAAAAACTGATAACTAGACGGGGGCATTATAGCCTTGAAATGGTCACAGGATAAGGTACCTCTTGATAGCGCCATAACCATGGCTACCCACAACCAGCACCGAAGCATGATGTTTCTCCACGGCTTCACAGAGGACATTCCTGGGATCACCCTCCACCACTTCCACACTCACATCATTCACCTGTTAAGATACTAAATAATTGAGCAATTATTCGAAATCATGCAATTTTGCCTGATCACAGATAAAATCCATTGTCATATGTCGCACATTGTTAATCACTAAACAATGTCTTTTAGACACAGCTTTAATGAGCGTATTATGGGATTTAACGTCATAGACATAACAACAAAATTGATGAGCAATCATGAGCAAAAAGTCTTGGAATAAGGTCTAAATTTGTCCAAATTAGATCTTCTCATTCCATTTTTACCAATTAAAACTCAAGTTTTATGTTTTTGGTCAAACCAATTCAATTTTGATAACATGATAAATGAATACAATTACCTACCTCTATGATATACAAATCAAATGATAAAGTCTTCCAATAACTACAATTAGAATTATAAGCAACAAAATGAGTGATTAAACGGGTACCGATTTACTGGTGCACATAGCCTTCGCATTTTCAACAACTCTAGCCGCTATCTTCTTCAAATCCGCATCCACAAATGGTAAAACCTCAGCTGCCCCTAAATTATATACTATTTATAATTAAAACCCAAAGCAAAACGAAACAAAAAACAAAAAACACAAATTACTAATTCTCATTTCTAAACCAAGTGCACACAAGTTGGGAGAGTTATCAAACCAGGTCCTGCGAGACCGACAACAGTGGAAGGCGTAGGTTTGGCGTGAACTATGACGATCCTGAAAGGAGAATTGGCACCAAAAGGAACGAAAAACTTTTCCAATATCCACTCCAGAGCGTAGCCGCTCTGCTCGCTTTCTTCTATTCCCACCACCATCACTTGCTTCTCCATCGCCTTCGATTTCTCTCTACCACAGCACTAGGCTCTCTTTGTGTTTCAAGCCTAGAAGTTGCGGGATGAAACTATCCGACTTAGCGTGTCCGAGCAGCACAGAACATAACAAAAGGAGCTAGAGATAATGATTGGTCCTCTATCACCTCGCCAATCAAATGCTAAGCTGGCCACTGCCGGACTCTGCCGCCTGGCATTGGTACTTCGCCACTATTTATTTATTCTTTTGGGCTCATTAGATAATGGACATCGCCCGTTTTTGGACCATTCCCACGCTGAGGCCTATCATAGTTCATTAAACAATGTACACGAGAGGTGAAATGATTTTCTTTTTAAATTTTTATTCAACTAAAGATTTCAGATATGGAGAAGATAGTCGAACCAGTCAACAACTAAGCCGGCGTAATGGTGGTGCGGCGCCACGGGAACTAATCCAAGTAACGCATTCACACATAGTTTAATTGGCTGATCAAACAAACACAACATACTTCAATATATTATTATTCCTTATTTTGATTGCTCGACAAATCATGGTGGATCGTCCACTAATGAACTTGTCACCTTTAAAAAGAAATTCCATAGATTGGTCTTGCTTTCTCTCTCCTCTCATCTGATTGTGATGTGACGGCCCCAGTGCTCAACCGCCCAGTTTCATATATTATAGGGTCACGCTTACTGTATCCAAGTTGACAACAAAGGTGAACTCACGGTTTACATCTCCCAACGCTAAAATACAACTGCTCATGACGTCTGAATTCAATTAGGAATTGAGATAGTGCTAGATGGTGGTTTGACGTCTTGATTAATCAATGTTCATACTCGTGACTGTATTAAGTTTCAGACGCTTATCTATATTACAACCAGAAAAGAGAGGGAAAAAAAAAAGGAGAGGGAGAGAAGAGTTTCCAAACCAATAACCATGTTCATCTACATTGTCCAAATCGTGTTCATCCACTGCATCGGCTCACTGGATGTCACCCAGAAAAGGAGAAAGCTCCTTCACCTACTCAATCCTCATCATTTGTGACACTGAACAAATATATTTTCTACACGTGGCACCGACAAGGACGTGGCAGATAAGCACCACGAAGCTGTATCCAGTTTTTCTTTTGCGGGGGAGGGGAGCCTTTTGAAATAAATATGGAGTTGGATAATCACGCATCTTAAGAGTCGTCAAGCACTTTCAGTTGAAGAGTGAACGCCACGCCCTTGCGTGAAATGGAAGTTTGAAGATTTGCGGGCCATTACGTGTTGGATATGTTTCTCTTATTTATTCTTTTTATAATAATATTAAAAATATATTATATCATCCAATAAATATAAATTATCAAGAAGGAAAATAATTTCTCAACATCATACTCATTTATGTATAAATGTCTACTTAGATATTCTGAAACTTTTATTCTATTCTAATTCTGCTCCATTGTATTTCAGCTATATATGTGTATAGAGCTCACATAAATATACGACTAAGGTAAAATAAACGACTAAGGTAAAATAAAATAGAGTTAAGACAAAATAAAAAAAAACAGAGGATATATTAAAAAAATAAAGTGAAAATGACGTAATAGGAAATTCTTTTTAATAAATAAAATAAAGTGAAGAAGAGAAACTTAAATTACCAAGAAATAGACATTTTCTGTTGCCACCCTCATATTTGTCAATATCTATATAATATATATGTTTACAAGAACACGAACTACGGCTACCATCCAGAGACAGGTGAAATCTTAGCAGAGACGGAGAGGGTCGTTGTCGTGAATATCCCGTCGGAAATAATCTTTAAAAAATTCATAAAATCCGACAACATTCTCAGGGTTCTCACTCCTTGACTAATCTGTGGTCGACAGGCTTAAGAATCGAGCGTCTATTATATGAGGGGTCTTTCACGGATTAAGAAAGGGTTTAGTGTTTTGTGGAAACGTGCCAGAAGATGAAGTTTTGCAAGAAATATCA
>JAOSBK010000004.1:8607277-8624773 GCA_027568895.1 Erythroxylum shatona
TTGGTTCTTCAAAACCTCAAATTTCAAACATTCATCAAAACTGTCACAAACATAAATCTTATATAACATCATAACTTATATCAACTATATCTCTTAACTCCAATCTCGAAAACTTGCATACTTGGTATCGTTGGAAAGATCAAAGAACAAGCTACAACTTCGAAGAAGGCAATTTTGGCCAATTCTATTTCAATTATTCCAGAATTTCTCTTGAATCAGCATACATATTTTTATCCTCATGCAAAACTTAACATTCATCCCAACTTCACTTCCTTAATTGCACATCATTTATAACAATTTAACTATCATTTGGAATTCATCCAAATCTCAACCTCAATTCATTTGACCTCTCATATTCATCAACACCAAAAAATTCTTTTCTCATAACAAAATAACATCTATACACAATTCATATACAAAAACACTCATTTTATTTCATTTTCATATTTCTAATTTCCACTAAAAGTTTGGGGTCCAACATCTTAAGTGCAATCTTCTCGCTAAAACGTCTGGGTGTCTTCTCTTAATATGTCCAAACCAACTAAGCCTTGTATCTTTTAATTTGTCAATAATATTAGCTACATTTAATCTATCCCTTACCATTACATTCCTAACCTCATTTCTTTTAGTAAGGTTGCACATCCAACAGAGCATTCTCATCTCCGTCACCATTAGCTTATGACTATGTTCTTGTTTGATGGGCTAACACTTTACCCCATATAGCATAGTCAACCTAATTGCTAAACAATATAATCTACCTTTAAGCTTGAGTGGTATCTTTTTGTCACAGAAAACTCTTGACGCACTTCTCCATTTAAGCCACCCTAATGTGATCCGGTGAACTATATCTTCATCAATCTCTCCGTTGCTTTGGATGATAAATCCTAGATATTTAAAACACTCCTTTTGTAGTATATCTTCTAAAACAATCTTTACCTCCACATCGCTAACCACCTTATGTCCCGAAAAGTTACACTCTACATACTCAGTCTTAGTCCTACTTAATCTAAAACCCTTCGATTCTAACGTATCCCTCCAAAGTTCAAGCTTGGCATTGCCCCCCTCTTTTATCTCATCCATTTAAACAATATCATCAACAAACAATATACATTATTATAAGTCCCATACATTATCATTAACACTTGACATCATAATACGATTCACACATGACATCATAACATGACCTATGGATGACATTATAGTATGGATTATATATGAGTCCTTACTAAAATTTAAATTACAGCATTATTTGCCACACACTCGTATAATTAATTGTACTGTTGAAAACCTTTAATAGACACAATTTCATGCACGTTTGTGTCAAAATCTGTGTACTTCGCATTTCCACTATAAGTTTTTAGTTAATAACATAGTTGAATGCATAACCATACACAAAATTGTGTTATACAAAACCTTTTATGAACACAATTTTATACATAGTCATGTACCAAATCATGTACTCTACATTTTCTCATCAAATTTTCTATTAAGAACAAGCTTGATCACTCAACTACGTATTTTTCCATATTTTTAATGGACATAGTTTCTTGCAAGGTTAACCATATGAATATATATTTAATCGTGTTAAACAAAACCTTTTCTTAACACTCTTTATTACATGGGGGTATACTTGTCTATGTCCCTCACATTGATTCTTGGTATTATTACAATTGAGACATGTTTTGTTTATTTTGCACTGAAGCTGTGACTTTTTTATTTTAATGTATCCTAGTATTTATTGTTTATAGTTGTGTTATTGAATGTACTAAGTACTGGTATAGTTTGTATTGATCTGTTATATTATTTCCACTTAACCATGTTATTCTCATTTAAAAGTATACGTGTTACTTATTTGTAATTAATGACAATTGTTTTATAACTAGACTTAGTATGAGTACATAAAGTACTAGCATAAGTTAGATTCAAGCGAGGTATGGTTTGCACTCCAAGTTGAATTTCCCTTTTTATTGAAACTATAACTTATTTTAAATGAGTTATAGTAATTTTAACTTTAAGTGCTAGTACTAAATATATTGAGTATTGATATATTTTATAATGAGGCATAGTATTCTTTTTATATAGTCAATATTTTTCCCATTAAAGATTATGTCTTGTTTATCTACAATGAGTAATATTTTCTTAACCTAATTCAATTATTGGAAAAGTAAAGTATTAGTATAATTTGTATTAAGGTGAAGTATGATTTTTCCTCAAAGATAGTAATCTCATTTGAGAACTGTGCATAGTGACGGTATTAAATATACTGAGTGCTAGTATAATTTATATTAAAGCATGATATTCTTTCTATTTAGTCAATAAATTTCCATTTAAAAGTGTATATCTTTCTTATTTGTAATAATGATGATATTTTTGCTACTTAAAAGTTCTCATTTTTTTAATATTGTTACTTATTTAAAATACGTGGTCATAACTTTTATTTATACTAATGGAATTAAATTTATTGCATGATGGTATAGATATTATTGAATCATGATATTCTTTCTATTTAATCAACATTTTTATTTAAAAATGTATATATTGCTTATTTGTATTGAATGATGATATTTTTAAATATATATGTGGTATTGAATAACAGAGTACTAGTATAATTTAAATTGATGTCGGATATGATTTGTACTAAAAAATGGTATTCTAATTGCAAAGTGTACGTGGTACTTATTTTTATGAATGTTGTTATTTTTTGTACATTACACAAGTATTACATATATTGATTATCAGTATAGTTTTTATTGAGACATAAAATTGTTTGTACTTAGTCATGTTGTTGCCTAATAAAAGTAAAATTGATGTTTATTTGAAATAAACATCCAATGGTACTTTTTTTGCATACGTGAGGTCTAAAATTTGTGATCTTTTTCCTTATTCCTCCCCATGTATAAAATTGTTTGAATTATAAGTTATAGAATACCTTCAAGCATAAAATGAATATAAACATCTTTAATAGAGATGAAAGGAAAAAGAAAATATGTCAACAAAATAATAGATAGAACAACTATATTGTAGAAAAAAGTTGCTTTCTCACCTTCAAATTGAGTAAATTATATTAATATCTTCTACAGATAGAGGGAAGAGGGAAGATAAGGAATAAAGACGAAAAACATTAACCTTGCGCCCCTTGTTTCCAACAACATCCACCCATAATAAAAAAATACTTTAATGATAAAGGTAAATATATAAATTTTGTTAAAAATAAAGTTGTTTCCTCTGTTTTCTGGGGTGGATATTGTTGGGAACAAGGGGGACAGGGTTAATAGCACAGGTGATTTAAAGTCGGAAAACAAACAGTGGGTGGATGTTGTTGGGAACAGAGGACACAGGGTTAATGGCACAGGTGATTTGAAGTCGGAAAACAAAAGAAACAACTTTATTTAAACAGAATTTATATATTAACCTCATATCATTAAAGTATTATTATTATTATTTATCTTGTTGGACATGGATGAGCACTAAACATTTTTTAAAGCAAAATGAGCAAGTGTTCAGCTTTAGTACATAAAATATTGCGTGGTTAACTTAACTGGAGTGAGTCTCAGGATTTTGAGTTTCGGAAGATCACTGAAATGGACGGTGACAGTGTCAATAAAATATTATACAACGTGAACTAAAAGAGAAAACTAACATAGCGACTTCTCATCATGAATTAACAGAATGCTTCATCTACAATCCAGCCGAGCGGTTGGCATACTCCTGAACTAATGCTCCAAAGAGACTTGGCCTTTCTAGTAAACGAGATGGTTTATCAAACTCTTTAGCTTGTCCTGTCATAAGTAATGAAGCAGTTAATGGATTTTAAAATTTCCTATAGTATGCAAAAGGAAGACGAATAAATGAAATTTAACTTTTAACCTGCATCTATGACTAAAACACGGTCGCAGTCCATGACTGTAGGTATTCTATGTGCAATGCTGATAATAGTACAAGCTGCAAAGTCCTCGCGGATGATCTTCTGAATCACTGCATCGGTTTGTGAGTCAACTGAAGCAGTTGCCTCATCCATGAACAACAGTCGACTGCGTTTTAGCATTACTCTCCCTAAGCACAAAAGTTGCCTTTGACCCACACTCCAATTGTCTCCATTATCCACCACTAAGGAAAATCAACCATTTCATTAACCATGTCCAAGAGGGTTTTAAAAAGTCACTCAAAATCAGGTAACAATCACGGACCTAGAGCATCAAGTTTTTCAGGTTTTGCAGCCACACTGTCTCTTAGCTGACAACGGTCAAGACTCTACAAATAATAAATATGGTTTTAAATTATGGATTGCAACAAAATATTGGAGTGGAATTAGCCTACATCAAGAATGTAAATGAAAATAGTGCAACATGTTTATAATACCTTCCAGATCTCATCGTCTGTGTACTGCCCAATAGGATCAATGTTGCTTCTCACAGTTCCTTCAAAGAGAACAGGCTCTTGAGGAATTATACCAAAGCGAGACCTGAGATCATGGAGACCCAGCATGCAGATGTCTATACCATCAATAATTATTTTCCCTGTTGTTGGTTCCACCAACCTAAAGAAAACTTGAATCAATGTTGACTTTCCACTCCCTGTACGTCCAACAACTCCAATCTTTTCTCCTCCATAAATGCTTAGAGTAACCCCCTTAAGAATCAAAGGAGTGTTTGGACGATATCTTACCTATAAGCCAAAGATGAACTCGTTGGAATTAAGAATAATTCATCAACTATAAGAAAGCATATGAGATCTTCATTGCATATCTAATTGCTTCATTTTCCTTTCCTTTCCTTTGGAATGAAGGTTTAATCGGAATCCATTATCCATATGCCACTACTTACCTGCAAGTCCTTGAGGTCAACATTGCCGTGAGTTGGCCAGTTTGAAGGAGGAAGACGATCTTTTATTTCCCATGCTGCCTCTGATGGGATATTAGTGAATTGTTTAATCCTCTCGACAGAGATCATCCGATTTTCAACAAAGCAAGTCATATATATGCCCCAAAACAGCACAGGATTCAAAGACAACCCGTACGACAGAGATAAGCCAACATTTTCTGCATATTGCAGAGTTATGTGAACATGTTATTATACGACATAATATTTTTGACAACAATATATTACAATTTGAGGCTCTAAGAAAGTGTTCTTATGTTCTTTAGGTACCGACGTGTTAGTATGTAATACCTGGCCTTATAATACTGCTTGGTAACAAAATCAAGAACATAGCAGATGTGCAAAGGATTAAGCTCCCTATCAGTTCCAATCGAAAACCCAACCACTCATTCGATCCATTATTATGGAATTCCATTCGCAAATTCGCATTAACTCGGTTTACATTTTCTTGAGAGAAACTATCCTTCTTTCCGAATCCTCGGATTGTCATAACTCCTGCAATACTCTCTGAAAAATGATGGATAACAGGTGCTTTAGTAATTGAGTCGAGACGAGTCAATTCTCGAGTTGTTGCAAGAAAATATCCCTGAAATCAAATGAAAAGACATTAATTTCAATGTCGTCGAGAGTTCCAATATATTACGATTTGTCAACTACAAGACAAAGAAACTCCATACCCGGTACCATAAGTTGAGCCAACCAAGAGGAATCAATAGGAAGATTATCGGCCAAGAATATTGACATGTGATAATGATGATGCCAAGCACTGTGATGTACGCGGAAATCATGATTCCGAAAAAAAATGGAAGGAAGAGGTCGATGTTGGTCTGATCTGTTGATGCCTGAAGAACGAGAACAAAAGAAGAAACAAGCCATCAGTCTAAACATATTCCCGTCGTAGTTTAACAGCCAAATCTAAACATGAAGTAAAGATGCCACAAGGGGTGGTTTCAATCCTTACCCGACTTAAAATTCTTCCTGAAGGTGTGGTATCGAAAAATGACATGGGTGCATGTAGAATACTATGAAGAATACCCTTAAAGAAAATTTGGGCTGTCTTCAACCCCATGATAGCAATGAAGAAGGCTCTTATTGCTAACAGAATCAATGACACAACTGCAATAATTGCATACACAGAAATGAAGAGGGAAGGCTTAAAAGAGGAAGCACGGTCTCCTGAAGTTTCATATGCTAACCAATAATCACCGGCCATCTGAGAACCTTGCCATACTAGAGAAAGAAGCAACGCTACTATGACACCCCACCATCCAAATGCTTCAGTCAAGAACTGTTTATACACTTTGAAGCCCACTTTACCAGTTTCCCTCTCCTCTTCTTCAATGAGCTTTGAGGCTCCTTTATTCGACCTTGATTGTTCTAGATGCTTGTTTTCACCATTCACCTCCCCAGTGCTTGGACAAGGTTGAGGAGGCATAGGCGTTTTGGGGGAACTTTCACCTGGTAAAACAGGATCAACTTCTACAAGCTCCATAGAGGTTTCATGGGCAGCCACCAGAGCTTTAAAATCCATACTTGACTCTAGTAGATCATTATATCTTCCTGATTGCACTATCTTTCCATCTCGCATCACCTGTAAATTACAAATACATTAGCCTCAGCATGTAACATGACATATGTGGCTGAAAGAGAAATAAAAGTAACAAAGTGTACTTACTGAGATAAGATCAACATTATGCAAGAAATCAACTTGGTGGGTCACTAGAAGGATAGTCTTTCCTTTGAGTGCCCCTCTGACACATTCCTACAAAAGAAAATTAGTCTATATCAGCAATGCATGTTGGATGGAAACAATGTGTACAATGTTCAAGGGAAGAAGGGAGTGAATCACTTGTAAATGATGTGTTAATAGAGTCACCTTGAATATATCAGAGCCGGTATGCGCATCGACAGCACTAAAGACGTCATCGAGAAGATAGATATCGGAATCCTGATAAACTGCTCGAGCAAGCTGTATTCTTTGCTTTTGCCCTCCACTAAGGTTGATACCACGCTCTCCTATTTCAGTTTGATCACCATATTCCATCATTTCCAAATCTTTATCCAAGCAACACACCCTGATCACTTCTTTATATTTCTCATTGTCCATTGCCAAACCAAACAAGATGTTTTCTTGAATGGTACCATTTTGAATCCAAGAAGTTTGAGCAACGTAGGCAGTTGTTCCACAAACCCTGACCTGGTGAAAGAATAGTAGCATAAATAACTTCATTAAATCACAACAAGTCTAAACCAACAATTGTTTAGAGATATATAAACTTAACAGTGCTAAAAAAAGAACAGCCATTATGAATTACTTTGTAAAAAAGAGAGTAAGAAGTAAGTAATAATTTAGTAACCTATACCTTTCCTGATATTTTGTGCATCTCACCCAGAATGGCAGCAAGAAGAGAAGATTTTCCAGACCCTACCGTCCCAACAATAGCACTAAGCTCCCCTTTTTTAATCTCTATATTTATGTCTTTCAGAACCTCGCCTTCAGCTTCGTCTTCCCAACTAAATACCCCATCCTCAATCTCCACAGCTGTTCTACCTTGGCAACCATCCCCCCTTTCCACTGATGACTCCACCAATTCCTTACTTAGCATATAACGATCCAATCTTCCCAGAGATATCATTGCCTGTGAAAGTGAGATCATGGATTGAGGGAAAGCTCTAATGGGCTCCTGCAAGATTTTGAATATGGATGTGGTGGTGAATACTGTCCCTGCATCAAGTGGGACTCCCAACAGCAATGCAGTTCCGAATGTGATTGTTGATATCAGTAAGGGTGCAGACCACAATACAATGATGTTACCGTAGATTGAGTATAGAAATTTGGAAAGCCATCCAAACTCCGCTTCTCGGAAGGTTTGAATTCTTTTGTTGAAGTGATCTTCCCATGCTTGGAATTTGATCACGCGCATGTAGTTAAGCATTTCATTCGTCGCCTTCATTCTTGAATCACGATTCATCATCACATTGTACTGGAATGTGTTGTTTCTTCTGGTTCCAAATATCGCGAACACAAGGACACAGATGATTCCAACCAAAGAGGTGGCTACTGCAGCCCCAAGTGCGTTATACAGAAGAATCAATGCGACACCAACTTGCAGTGGCATTAGCCATATGGAATGTAGCTGTAGCATCATATCAGAGAGTTGCTGGGCATCAACAGCCATGTAATTAACAATCTGTCCAACCCCATGAGCCTGACGAGCAGAGCATGATAACCGCAGGCCTTTCTTGTACAAAGCCGTGATCAGAGTAGATCTAATGAGCATTCCAAGTTTCCGACAGTTGAAGTTAAATTGATGAACGGTTAAAACCTCAACAAATTTTGCAGCAAGGAGGATCAATACGAGGTAATATCCCTCGTACAAAGAGCTCCTCTTCCCTGCTGTATAGTCCACGAAACTTTGTATAAGAACAGGCCCAACATACATGACACAAAGCCGCACAATGGCAAGAAATGCGGTTAAGGCAATTTCCCTCCAAAAGCACCTCAACAATGTGGTCCTAACCGGGTGTTCCGACTTTTCATGTGGCTTAGGCCAATTGGATTCAAAGAGCCGTGACATTATTTCAGCTCTATGCTCTGGTGACAGAGTAGGCACGTCATCGATCTTGAGAGGAGATTTGTAGCCTTGGCTCAACAGAGGATTCATCCATAACCAGAAGGCCCTGGAAATTACAGGAGCTGAAGCAAAGCTAGTCACTTTGGATTTGTCCAAAAGGGGTTCGTATAGTTTATTTGGGTTCTCCATTTCTGGCTCAGACTCGCTGCAAACTGTGATCCCAGTTAATCCTCTTATAGCAACCCAAAGAAGAACAACTGATAGCACAAAAGACGCAATGGAAACTATATCATCAAATATCAAGTTCGAATTCTGGCCAGCCAAACGAATGATACCAGATGACATAAAGAGAGTGACAAAAATGAAATGCGCAACCCAATAAATCCGTAGGGACAACGGGTGAGAAACAGCTTGAAATCTCTTTTCATGAATGATTAAGATTGCGATTACTGCATGAGTCACTGCCTGAACCAACCAGAACAACTCATCAATGAGCTTCCACGTCGAATGGCTGCTCCCTGTAAGTACTAGAATACAAACGATAGTGTAACAAAAGGCTAGAATAGCTGTCACAATCAATGAGAAGTTAAACCAAATGTTAGTTCGAACAAGGACTCTTCTCCTTGCAATGAGAGGCTTGTTGATGTCAGACCTGGGATGACCAATGGAGGTAAATCTAGAAACCAACTTCTGAACTGCAAATGCGAATAGCACAAGCAAGAACAAAAGATCAACTGAACATAAGAGAACTCTTTGAGGGCATGGACATAGGAACACGAATCTTAGCCACTGAAATATGAATGGAGGAGAAGCGTCCTCCGAGGACATGACAATAGAGCTTGAACATGAGAGAGAGGCGATCCATGATGTGGACGACATGTGAGACATTCCACTTGAAATTCACGGTGTGCTTGGCTTAGTCTTATCAACACCTCCTCCTTGTCACCTTGAAATTTCAGCAGAACACTACGGTTGTCAGCGTTTTTGTTGCCAAGCTTTATAATCACCAAAAATGAAACAACCCAGAAAAGAATATAATAACAATGTAAATCGTCACTCCTAACAAAAAGAGAGCACACTGCCACCATAATCAATTGAAAAGAAAAAAGATATATTTTGAGACGAAAAGATCAATATTGTCACAAGAAAAGATTAACATGTTAATATAAAAATAATTGTCAAGAAAAGCTCAGACATCAGTTCAGATTCTTTGTCCAATATTATGATATTTTATTCTATCCCATAAATCTTAGTCATTCATTTATATGAGTCTGATGCGGGACTCGCATAAATAAACACAGAATCTGCATAAATAAATGACTAAAATTTATAGAACAGAATAAGACATCATAAAATTGGACAAAAGATTCTGTCACGTAGACACGTAATGATTGAAGCCAAGCCATAATCAGTAAAAAAAAATCTTATTTCTATTTGTTTCGTAATAAAAGAATAAAATGGGTATGGAAGAATGTTCCATAACTTTGGATAGTCCAAGTAATTAATTGCTTGCCTTGGGGTGCACCCTAAGGATCACGTACAAAGGCCCAAAAAGAGGGTTAGTTTTCGCGTTTGTCATTAAACCTTATCCATCTACTCTCCATTGTTTTACTGCACTTAAAAGAGTGGAACCTATGCGCATAGGAAAAACCTTGTGGAGTCAGCCAAGCAGAAAGGAAGCAAACAAACGTAAAAGACAGACACACCAAAGTCTTATAGTTCTTCTAATGCAGTATAGCAAATTATTTGCAGTATAAAAACCACACAAGTCCGCAAGTTCCAAAAGCATCCAGGTTTCGAATCTGCAAATAGATATGCCTAAATCAACTTATAAGAGCCAGGAGAACTTACTATGACAGCCAAGAGACATGTTAAATTACCCCAAAAACAAATCGGATGAAAGAATTAATATTTTCCAGTTTGTTTTTTCATTTAAAAGAAGCAAAACAATCTCATTTCAAGCATTTGTATGGCAGGGAGGCAAGCCGCAGATGTGGAGGATAATGGATCATCTCTCCTTACTTAAAAAGAAATCCAAAGCAATGCTCGTCAATAACCCATACTTTGAAGACGTGTAGGGTTAGTTGAGCTGACCAAGTAGCACATTAATTGCAGCAAGTCAGTGCATGCCATACATGACATAGCAATAGAAAGCAACCACGAGAAACTATTGCATATTTCAGATTGAGTTGTAGAGCTTTTGAGAACAGCACAACACAAACACGTCAAATATTGACGACGAGAAACTATTGCATATTTCAGATATTATTGAGTTGGAGAGCTTTTGAGAACAGCACAACAAAAACACCTCAAATATTCACAACGTATGAAGTAACATACTGTGGAACCATGCAGACTTTAGATTCACAAAAACCTCTCTTGCTTACCTCCATCCCTTTCCAAAAGCTGTAAATGACATTATAGCGACTCTGCATCTGAAGCAGAAGCAAACTAATGTTTCGAGCAGAAAAAAAACAAGCTTTGGTGTGATAGCATGTCAACTTCGAAATTCAATACACGCGGAAGGAAAACAACGAGGGAGAGCTAAGGTATTGGTTGTGGTGTATTGGGTTGATCGCATCATAATTCCGAGTGTTCTTATAGACTTTTGGAAAAGTAAGGTATCAGCGGACTTTTGCATAAACAGACGCGAGGAAGGGACAACAGTCATAGGAGCCCATTTCGGCTACCGATAGACCATAGCGAGTCAGTGCTTTTGCTTCTCCCGGAACAACCTTTGCTTCTTCTTTTTTTCTCTTATTATCGGCTGTCAATTACAGAGATTCAATCAACACCCCCCTTCATCGCGTGAAGTGCAATCGGCAAGCACAACCTCGAACTACAGGAGACGAGGGACTATGCATTGACTGTCGTTGACCAATGCGTGGATAAAAATGTAAGTTCACTAATTTCGTTTTCACTTGAATACTGAGAGCGTGGCTCAGAGCGCGTGAGATCGTATGGTAAAACAAACAGTTGAAATGTGTCGTTTCGTGCATTAATGTTTTGGGTTTTAGAGCGAATTAATATCCGCACGTCATTGTGTATTCATCACTTTCAATTCCAAGATTCCGTCTTCCCCTTTTCTTCACTTGAAGAGCCGAAATTAACGCATATTCGTTTCTTCCTTACAAAAGATGTTGTTATTTATAAAGACATTGTTAATCTCATAAATTAAATTATAAAAATATTTAACTAAATATATGTGTATTTATTAAAAAACAAATTTATTGAATCAACCATATGAAAATTCTATTTGAAATATTATGATTATATAAATAATTCATTAACTTAATATCATCTAACTATCTCATATAGTAATTATTACGTCTTAATATTACTTATGACTTATCGTAGTCTAAGGATAGTTTAGTCAATAGTCGTTAAATATAACAAAAACTATATAAAGATAGTTGATGGATCAATACATGATTCATCGCTTTAAAGTGATTAAAGAAAATGTTTCGTTATTCTTAATTAGTGTTAATTCAAGAAATTTACTGATAAAATGGGATGATACTTTGTAAATAGTTTACAAATGTTATTAATAGAATCAGTTTCTAATTTTGAAAAACTAATATGATCCATCTCAAATAGAGTAAACATTAATTTCATATTTTATATCTAATCGAAACATTACATGATAAAAGAAATGAAATATACCAAAAAAATCACGTACAAAAGGTTAATCAAAGCTACTTTAATATTTATAAATATTTAGATATTTATAATGTTTTACTAGATGTCAATTTTTATCTATAAAAATAAATTATTTAATTAAAAATTAAAGATAAATTAAAGAAGTTTAATTTATATAATTCTAAATATGATTTAATATTTATATTCATTGCCAACATATTTAAGAATTTAAAGAGTCACACATAAAAAACATGTTAAAGAGAAAAAGTGAAACTTTATGAGTAAGTATAATATATTTAATAAATAAGTATTGATATAGGATATTAAATCTTATTTGGCTTAATTAGTATTTAAATAAAATTAATTGTAATTCTAATTAAAATTTAATTAAATTACTAAAATGTTTGAAGGCTATTATAAATAGATTTAAGATCTAAATGAGTTAGATTCCTTATCCAACTCTTTGTGCAATAGTTGTAGAATTGTGTTAATATGCTCTGTAGATATTGTTAGAAGTCAAACACTTATACAATTATGTTAATTGAGATAAGTTAGTTTCAGAAATAGTTTAAGAGAAACAATACAAAAGAATCAAATTTTACAATAAGGTATAAATTAAGATTTATATTTAATATGTTAATTATATTATTAAATTTAAAGTGATTTTATCTTTTAGAAATTTAATTGTGAAATAATGAGCATTAGATTACGATTACGATTACGATTAGGTAGATTGAAATTTTCATGAATACGCACTTGATATGGCAGACAATAGATTGAGGGGGCGTTTGGTTTGAGGGTTTGGGAATGAAGGAATGTAATAATTGTAAAAAAACAGTGTTTGCTTTGGGGTTTCCAATTATAGGGGAATGGATTTATTCCATTAAATTTGGGAATCTACTAAACCCACCAAGGGGGTGGGTATCGAGTTTTCATTCCATTATAAGTTTTTATCATATTTATTTTTTACCCCTTTATCCTCAGCCTTTGCCCTACCATCATCTTTACTTCCTTATCGCCTCTCAATTCCTTACGATCTCCCATCCTACCTTATCGTGTCTCATAAACGAAGGAATTTTTTGTTTTGCGCCTCTAGGTATATTTTCTAAAATCCATCGATTTAATCTGAAATCCCAATAAACATATGAAAGGCAAATTATTTTCATTTTTAGTGAGGGTAAAAATGATATTATATTATCTTTCATTCTCATTGATGCAACAAACCAAACAATATTATTGATATTAATACAGAAACCCAAGTTACAAACCAAACATCATTTTTTTGTTTTTCATATCCATTCCCATCCCCTTCTACTATTATACCCATATACATAATCAACCCTGTGCTCAAACCAAACGCCCCCTTAATCAGATGAGCAAGATACACAAAAAAAAAGATTTAGGCAGTTAGTTTACTCAATGATTAAAATTCAATCGGTTCGGCTAGTTTAACCATAAAAATTTTGAATCACTCAATTTTTTGATTTAATTTAATTTAGTAATTATTATTATTAAAAATCAATCAATTTATTAATTAATCAGTCAATTTTTATAAATTAATAAGTTCTTATAAATTAAAATAAATAAATAAATTGCATCTAACAATCTTGTTTTTCAATTAAATTTTAAATTATTCTATATGTAAAAGTATTTTATTTCAATTATATTTCAAAATTTTTAATTTTATTTAATCTTTAACCAATTTTATGACGAGCTAATTTTGGTTAAACCTTTTAAACCCTAAATCTGTTGTCTTACTGGTTTAACTTCATATTTGATTTTTAAAATATTGAGTTTACTTAATTATAATGCAACAATTAATCTACATATTGTAAAAAAAAATCATGTTCATAAAATTTGAAACAATTTTTAATAAAAAAGGTTGTCTACACCTATTAGGGAGCTTAATAAAATTTAATTAAATAATAATATCTAAAGACAGGATAGAAGTTTCGTCATCGATCGACGTTCCTTAGCCTCTCTCTCACTCTTTGTCTCTGTCAATCTCTCTCCGGTAAGGCTTTACGTTACTCGTGTCTTATCAGGGGAGAGGCGACCATTAGCGGTTCAGATTTCGGCTATCTAGGGTTTTTATTTGCTTGTGATCAATTTTGTTTGAGATTTTCTTGCTCTTTTGCTGTTTGTTGTGTTTTCCCACCTTTGCCCAAGATTGTCATTCCAGGTTGCAAGATCCGTTTGTTGCTAAAAATCATGCGTATCAACTATGAACTTCTCTATGTTTCCTCAATTTGATTTTTTCTTTTCTTTTTTCTTTTTTCTTTTATTGATTTTCATCTTTATTTCTTGTTTCGAGAAACATGATAAGAGATATGGGTATGCTTAGTGTTTTGCAAATCTGCAGATTTGGTGGTGATGATGATCCTTTTTATTAACTATTAGGCTTACAGTATGTTAGGATTTATCTTACATATATCCTATCTTTATTTTTTGGCATTTTAATTGGACATGGGAATTTCCATAATACTTGAAGATGTGCCTTAATTGGTGATTGGGTATTGAAGATTGCATTCTTTTGGAAGTAGATAGTGCTTGGGATTTGAATTGGAAATATAATCTTAATAAGCATAATTTTTGGTTGTTGATAGCTTATCTTATACTGTCCTTGTTTGAAAAGGAATCTTCCAAGGAAAATCAAGTAAGTGTGCGTGAGTGGACAAAAATATACAGCTGATGTGCAACCGAAGTTGATGGGAGACGTGTGTGCATATGTCCTATATTTTCGGTGTGAACTAAAAAGATCTCATATTGTCCTTGTTGGAAAAGAAGTTGTTTAAGGAAAACCTAGGGTGAGTGCGTGAATTATGGATGGGATTTTAGCTGATGCGTAACTAATGAAAAGCGTGATTGTCTGCGCATATGCTCTAGTCTTTTTGGAGAGAACAACGTATGGTGAATGTCTTGATTGGCTGCTGCTCTGTTTTGGCTTTTATTCTCTGTTGAAGTAATTGCGTGGGTCTTTCTGGAGCAGTACTGTTTTCACTGTTTTTATCTATAACAAGCAGTCCAGGTGTTATGCGTTAGTTGCTGATTTTGCTGGGCCATTGAAGTTGATTGATGATTGCAACACAAAGAAAGCTTAGTCACAGATGAGTACATATATTGTTGGTGTAGCTACTTGACTATTTTGGTGAAGAATTTCAGATCTGAAATTGTTGCGTTCTTGTTTTATCTGTTTTTGCTTTTGAGTAGAAATAGTTAGGAAAATCCTCTGTTGAGGTTAGTATTAGGCGGTCGTACTATTGGGTGTGAATTCTTTCACGGGAAGTGAAGTTGAGAGATAGTGCTAAGGGTTGAGTGGTGCCGGCTCAGTAAAGCCTTGGGTAAATCTATTGTACTTTTGTGAAAGTGATTAAGCTGGGTGAGGGCCCCGCAGAAGTAGACAAAGTGTGCCGAACTACGTTACCAAATTTCTGGTATTTTTTGTATTATTTCGGTTTGCTTGTTTTTATTTTGTTGGTGCCAAATAAGTTTGCGGAAAGTTTGCAAAACAATTAACCCCTTCGGTTTTTCACAGTAAATTGCTTTCATTGCTGCAGATATAGTTAAGCTATTTGATGGGTTTTTGTTTTATTTATTAGTTCTTGGTTGCTTATTAGGTTGTGATCTTTCTACATTTATTCTTTTGTGATCATTAGCATGTTCCTAGTCTTGATCTCAGTTAGAAATTCACTGATAAATTTGTAAGTAACACAGAAGTTAGAAAAAAGATGTTGTCTTTCCTCCTTATATTTCTTATTTTAATGGTTTAAAGTCAAGTGGTAAATGCCTTTAGTTGAAGAGACGTATTAGGATGATGTATTGCTTGTGAATTTTTTGTTTGCTTGAATATGCTATATTTTCTACTCGTGTTGAAAACTTCATGGACATAGAAGATTCACCAAAGCTTATTGTTTTGGTCACCAACGGTGATGGGATCGAGTCCCCTGGTTTAGTCTTTCTCGTTGAAGCTTTGGTTCGTGAAGGCTTCTACAATGTTCATGTCTGTGCTCCTCAATCCTTATGAACTCTCAATGCTTTGTGTTGTTGAAATTGCTCTCATAGTGTTTTTTGCAACTGGCAAGCTCTTTGAGTACTCTAACTCAAGGTTAGTTTTCCACAACAAGCTTTGGAAGGACTTCGGTGCTTTGATTGTTGTTTGGACTCTGGTACCTTTTCAATATCTACTTCAATATTCACAACAAACATGTTAGTATTTCTTTTCCTCTTTTGGTGAAAAAAGGAAACTTTCTTTGTTGTCGTTGATTATAAAATATTAGATTGCAAAGTGACGAATGGTTGCAGTTTTTATTGTTTTGATATTAATATTAGTATTCAACACGTAGGTTTCTGTGTGTTGCTCCCCCTCTTTCTTGGTGCTCTCACTCTCTCTTCCTTTTCTGTAGCCTTCTCTTTTCGGATATTGTTTTTGATTAACTAGTCTTTTCTACTTTAGTATTTTCTGGGTTTTCTAAAATTTCTGTTCTTTATGATTTTTTGCTTTTGATATTAGCTTCTTTGTTTGATTTAGTGTTTAATGCTTTCTGGATTTTATTATGTTGATCTCTTTGCATATGATATTATTGGGTTTATGTCAAGATTGAATTTTTATGCTTGATGATCTTATGGTTTACGTTTTGTGTTTCTACATGTTCGTTTTTTCTGGGTTTTCGCATTTTGTATGATTCAAAGTCGAGTCATTTGATGCTTTATTACTCTCTTATCATCTGGGTATTGATACTTTTCTAAAGACAAAGAGATGATATATTTCGTTATATGTTTTAAAATAATTTTTAAAAGTCGAGCTATATTTTTATTTATTTATCTATTGTAATTTTATTTAAACATTGATTTAGCGTTCCAGTTTTGCTTATGTACTTTTTACATGCATCACTCTTTTATTATTACATCTGCATGTGGTTCTACCGGAAATAGTCTCTCTACTATATAGAGGTAAGGCTATGTACTATCAGATTTTCTCAGACTCTACTTTATTGCAGAATTTCAGACTGAGTGTGGTGATGATGATGATAATAATGATCTAAATTTTGGTCAAATTTGTTAATTTTTATACGTTGAAATCAAACAGTTTTATTCAGAAAAGTATATGTAATTAAGTGAACATCATTTTTTAGTAATTATTTAGCATTTGATTTAAGCAATACGGAAAAGACCTTCCTGGATTGTAACGCTGCGTATGGTTGCTGTCTCCGATAGCTGGAGACGGAACGAAACAAAAATTTGGAGACGGAACAGAACAAAAAGTGGAGACAGTGAGATGTTTGGTTATGGTGGACAGAACAGAAAAAACTGTCTCCGTCTCGAGGACAAAATGTGTTTGGTTGCAGTGGACAGAACGGAAAAATTGTGGCAATGACGAAAATGCCCCTAGTCCTTAATATGATTAG